>JARJDZ010006438.1:0-38978 GCA_030264555.1 Aleochara sp. GC000083
AATTTAGAGCTGACTTAAAAATTTTCCAAAAACATTCATTCTAGTTTTGGAAATATTTGCCAGGAATATTTAAATAATCTAAATTTTCTTTCATTGATTCCAAAGTTCCACAATTTTGAAAATTCAACCATAAGCTTCTAGATTTCTAACGATTTCATTGTTGAAGTATCCCTTGGTTTTTACTTTTATGAAACATAATTCTAACATAAAAATTTGCAGTAGAGAAATAAAATCTCCACTAGAATTTTCTAGTTTTCTCAAAGTTTGTTACAAAATAATAGAAATCATTAACACTCTAGAAACAATTTTCAGAATTTTTCTAGAACAACAATAACTTCTTTGTCTAGATACCCTACAAATCTAACGAATTGGAAATATACTTCAACTCGAATCCAGAGTAAATAACAAACAAATAAACCCTCCTGGAAAAATCAAACCCATACAATTGCATTCACCATTTTGTGAAGTGAAAAGTAAATGAAATGGAATGATGAAATGCATGCAATGGGCTTGCAAATTGGCTGAACTCAACTTTCCCAGAGAGAGTGTAGGTTGTATGCCGCATTGCGTCAATAACCAAGCGCCCAAATTCACCTAGTGCTCTCCAACCAATGGGACTCGCCTCTAGGTGTTAGACTAGGGAAATCACTACAGAGATATACATGAACAGTCTACTCTACAATTTATAGCTACATCGAGAAATGTGATATATGTGATATGATATAGTGTACATATATGTGTCATCAATGGATTCGTGGATTTGTGACACTTCCACGTATCAAATCAGTGCGGACGTGGCGCAGGAAATGAATTCGAAACCAATCACGGGACAAACACGTTCCAATAATGCACGTGCTCTTTTGTTGTCATTCTGTTTGTATTTTTTTTTTATCTCGTTGAGAGCTGGATAAATAGATGGTATTTATTTTGTTATTGGATTCTAGTTGATGGGTTCTAGATCTTCTAGATCTAAAGGAAAAATTTTAAAGAGTCCTTGGATCAAATAATCTTAGATTTTGGGAAGTTAGAGAGAATTCTGAAAGTCTACTCTTCTCTAGCATAGAGTAACTATGGTCTAAGCAAGAAAAAAAAATTGAAGAGAGGTTAAAATATACCGGAGATACTAAGGTCCAATCAAGGTCCAAATTTGGAATTTCAGTCGGTTGTTTATTTAATCTCAGTTAAAAGAAAATTCTGAAAATCTACGCTTCTCTAACATAGGGCAACAATGGTCAAAGCAGGATAAAACATTTTAAGAAAAGTTAAAATATTCAGGAGACACTAAGGTTCACGTTAGTCCCTTGTGAGAACATCCAGGGTCCAAATTTGGAATATCCAATGTAGACTACTACAAAAACGATATTAGTAAGGTTCAAAATCAAAGGTAAATTTAATTGTCCCACTTCAGGTTTGAATCTATGGGGTTAGAAAAATGAACCTTCTAAGGGTCACTTGATCTAGACCCAAAATTTGGGATGTCGGGTATGGGCTTCTTCGAAAACCTTAGGGCTTAGAAAGGTTCAGAAACATTTATTTGTTGGTGACCCACTTAAGATTTGAATCTGAATGGAAAAATCTTTGGAAAATCTTTTAAGGGTAAATTGATGATCTAATTTAAGAAGATTTATATAATTTTCAGAAACCTAAACTCTTATAGAAGATAACTCAGAAAGTTACCACTTTTCTAATATAAGACCACGAACAAAGCAAGAACCCTTTTTGGGGAAACTTAATCCAAAATACTCTAAATTCTAAGAACATCTAAGATCCAAATTTGGGAAATCTTGTGCAGAGACCCCCTCAAGGTAGCTTAGCTAAGTTAAGAGGGGATTAAGTGTCATTAACCCTCTTAAGAATCCTTCTTAAGGGTCTAAAGGTATCAAGAGGCCCTATCATGGTCTATAATATTCGATAATCATTGTGACCCTTTTGGGGATCAAGCTTCTAATCAGGGAATATGCCCACAGGATACTCCCTTAACTAAAACTTAACAATTTTTTAACTTTAAAACTGAAGATATCCATTGACCCATTTTCTGAAAACGAACTTGCTCTACAAAACTAAGGGCAAAGTATTCCAGAAACTAATGCTATCAAACAAAACATTCTGGAAAGCAATGTTCTAGAACATTCACCTTCTAAAACTATTTCTGAAGAACCTAATTGCAGTTTTTTAACACAAAAATTTATTTCTGAAAAACCAAACAGAAACTTCGAAGAATCGCAACAACAACAACAACAACAATATCGTAGAAAACCGCTCGTTAGGTAATAAACACACGAACAAATCTTTCCAAATGACCAAACTGCTGACATCTATTATCCCGCAATAACAACAATCGCCGTAATGTGACGTGCAGAAATTGCGGAGCGATGCAGGCGAACTTGTCCGGCATTAATTCGCCGTTGACAATCAAGCAGCAGCAGCAGTGGTGAGTGCACGTTTCTTGCGCGCCATCTCGCAAATAAATGACGTTCTGGGAAACTTGCCGGCGTTGAAGCCCGCAAACTTAGAGCAAATAATTGTATATGCGCCCCATTATTCTGCGATACATTGTTCTCTAGCTCTCTGTTCCTCTTTCCTTCCCCCCACCCACCTACACCCTTTCCTTTTCTCTGTCTCTCTTCTGCGTGTGTTTATCTTTTCAGGACGAACGACTCTACGTGGGAAATGTATGCAATAATAGTAGGGCAGAAAACACATTCGATTGTCATTTGCTGCGGTAACAATTCTAATTGTGACGCACATCAACGTCAGTCGCCTGCGACGGTGGCGCCATCTACGACGCGTCACATGGCACAGTTAACATTGTTGGAGTGTTCAATTGGCATGGAAATGGAATCACATCGTGTCGAATCGAATTTTAATTGTTTATGTTACGTGTGGGTTTCATTTCTGAGATTGTTTCAGAAAAATGCTAGATTTTTTCTATGTCAGAGTGGATGTGTCAAACGAATATACAAATCACTATTAGACAAAAATTCAATTTGGAGGATTTTTTTTTTCGAAAATTTCTAGTTAGAGTTTTTTTTATAGAGTAACTTACTCTAGCTAGAGTTGCTAGAGAATTTCTCAAAAGTGATATATAATAATTCATATTTTTAAAAATCGAAATTAATGTGCAAAGCTATAGTTAGAGTTAGTAAAATCTAATTAGATTTTTTAGTTATCTAAATAGATTCTTGATAGATTAAAAAAAATCTTTTAGAATAAATTATTGATCTAATTGGAATACATAGTTCAAATTTCTACTTTGCAAAAAATTGCTTATCATGATGTAGGAACTCAACTTGATAATAAATGATAAACTTCCTGGGAGAATTTCACCAAGGACCTAATTAGAAATTAATTACTCTCTGGAAACCCTACAAAGACGTATGCGGTCTAGGATCTTGAGCGACATTATTCAAAGATTGCGGCTAACGATCAAGAAACATCATTTATCATCAACGACGAGTGAATTATCAACCGACAATAAATTTTAGAGACATTAATGATCTCTAAAATTTATATAGAGATAAAATTTAAACTCTAGAAGCTAAACTCTAGACAAAAAAATCTCAAAATGACTCTAAACTAACCGAGAAATTTCAGTATTATGTGAATATGAGAAAACGACAAATTGCAAAAGATGGCGCATATGGTAGCGTGGGTGGAGGAGTGGGGAGGAGTGGGGAGAAACAGGGGAAGGGATTCCTTCCGCCATTCCATCCCAATGATTTTCGTATGCATAAGGCGCACAGCTGAAGCGATTCCAAGGGATCAACTCGTATCGTGCATGCAGAGGAGTGGGGGGAAACCATGCGGGAAATGTAGATGGCGTTGATGGCAGGTGCGAGATAATAAATTCATCAGCGCAATGAATAGGGAATGTCTGGACGCGCGTACGCGTGATATTATTATGATATACGGGATCTAGAGCCTCTGTAAGTGGTATACATTATTCCAAAGCTTCCTGTACCAAACAATTGTCTACAAAATGCGTTATTCATACTATAATCCATATTTGTAAACATTAATACGAAAAAATAAGGATCCGGTGTGTTTGAAGAACTTTAGAAAACACCGGAATATTGTATACACTTATGGATCCGTACGCTGAAACCTGAGAGCGGAACGCGTGCCAAAATAAATAAACAATGTGCGGCGTGGGGAGTCGACTTGGTGTAAACATCGAGCGCATTAACAATGAATATTTGACGATGGAAAAAATTCAACCTGACGCAATAACCTCCGATAGGGGGCGCGCTGATGAAATTGCCCAAATGCCACATGCGCCGTCAGCGAGCAGCACAATTGCAAACCAACTTCATTGGAACTTCCTTCAAAGCGGAAAAAGTTGGCGAAAATAATTTCCGTCCCCCCTCCCCTCTCTCCGCTTTTTGGGAATTCGTCGAGTTGCGCAAATGAAGCCAATGAATAATCAAATAAAAAATAATAAAAAGCGGGCCGCATTCAAAGTTCGACTTTATTACCGAGCCCTCTAAACAATTTGTCCTCCATTGTTCATATTTGTCTTGTGTTTAGCGTTCGGTACGACCCCAAAGGAAGGAAATTCGGGACGCTCTCGACTCCATTTTATGCGCAGCCAGCAAATTGGAGGCGCTTCCGTTCGGGATGTCATCAAGATTGTCCTCATAGTAATGCGTTTTTTTTTTCGTCTCTCAGATCTTCCAAACGAATCCTGTTTTGCACGTTTATTTCCTCTCTCGGAATTGTTTGTCGGATTATAATTAGTCATTGCTTTTGATGGCTTTTTGTGCTCCTTTGTTTGTTCGCAACGATTTCGTTCATTTGATTTGAAAACCTTGAAATTGCTGTTTTTCAATTTATAAAAATCTAGGTCAAAGTCTAACGAGACCCAAAAATTATCTAGCTAGATTTTTCACTAGACAAACCTTTTTTCTAAAATATCAGTTTTGACTAACTAATAAAATTAAGTACTTAAAGTGTCTAGTCTAGAATTTTCTCTTAGATTTTTTTTACTCTAGTTAGACTTTTGAACACTTTGTATACGTTATTGCAGACGTACATTGAGCCACAATTTCCATCATTTATTTACAACTGTATACGCTAACAGGCCGTAAAAACGCTGGAAAACGTTGCAGGTTCACGACGACGTCATTCTGTCAATAAATCAGCGCGCGGCTCATTAATTACATCGCGAAACGCTGGCTATAAATTAGTCGTCACGTCGAAATCAACAAAGAACGATATTGCGAGACACCGCGACCGATTTCGTTCGAAATACAAATAATCTATTATAGGGCAATAAGGAATTTCCCGAGAGCAATTATTTACCAATCGGATTTTTATTTGTGATCGATATTGCCACTAGAATTTTTTGCCAAAAGTCTACACCAGATGTGATCTACTGTCTCAAGGTTAGAATTCGTAACTTGAAATAATTTGAAATGAAGAATTCGTTGTAAATATAATTTTCAGATAATTACAAACAAAATTCTGATGAAAATTCTCAATAGACTGTAGACATCCAATCTCTAGTTGAGAATTTTTAGCTAGAATAGTTTCATAACCCAAAAATCCATGTATCTTGCAATCAAAGAAGATTTTAAATAAATCTCAAAAAAGTCTCTAGAGAAAATTCTCAATAGACTGTAGACCTATAACCTCTAGATTAGATTTTTTACCTAGAATCATTACATAATAGAAAAATTCACATTTTTTTCAGTCCAATATCATACTGAATATTTCCTTTGAAAAAAAAAATTCCCACTAAACTGAAAATCTATGAACTCTACATGAGAATTTTCACCTCTACGATACAAAAATCAATTTTGGTTTTAGTCAAAAATCCAACTAAACTTATTTTAGAAAAAATCTCACTTAGTATAACCTATAAAAAACGCGAAAATTAAAAGAAATAAACACGATGCAGCATCGAGGCGAGACTTGCGGAAAATTGCAGCAAAGAGTGGGAAATAAAAATGGCGGATGATGATGATGATGATCATGGCGATGAGGAAACGCTTCTAATTTATGAATTTACACCGCTGCACCAAAGCAAAGCCGCAGAGTCGGCCGCAGAATGCCGCATGGAATGTCCCTCTTTTATGGCATGTGGTTTATGTTTTATCTTTTTGCTGGACGCACGCGAATTTTCGCCAGTTTGCAGAATGAGCAATTTCGCCAGGATTTCCACGAGGATGTGCCTCCCTCTGGTGATGTTTATACAAGTTGTTTGGAACATTAAAAAATGATGTTATGATGAAAATGACATTTTAAAAATTGCACAAAGTTGTTTCTTTGAAAATTAATTTGTTGTTATTTAATATATCAATACAAATTTTTTTAAGTCCTCATATGTGAAGAGTATATTACTACACAAAAATAATTACCAATGGAGTGTAACGAAGCGCCATCTACATTTAAATAGCAAAACTAAGTATAAACTTTAAAGAATATTTATAGAAACTATCTGACTTTCAAATGTAACTTTGAAACTACTTAAACTCGACTCTACATCAACCTAAAGTAATGAAATACCTTGTAATATTTGTTTAGTGCAAATCAATTAAAATACAAAGTGTGTTTAGCAATGTTGGTTAATTTATTCTGCAAGTCATCGAAATGTAGTGCACACAATATGCTGGGCGAATATGTGCTAGCGCTAATAAGCACCGAGTACGGAACTAATAAGTAAACGAAGGCACGGAGAAAATGTGGGAGCGTCGCGACGTCAACGCCTCTCGTGGCGTCGATCCCAGCTATTAGACTGAAACAACAAGGGTTGTTTACAAACACGCGTTTACACCTTAACCTCATCACCTGTCGCCGTTGGGTGTTGACTCTGGCATAAAATTAAATTCCGAAAGTGCATTTTCATGCGTTGGAAATTTCTTAGATTTTTTTTTTTCTCAGAATTAACTTTGTGATCTTAGAGTTAGAATTTTTAGCCTTAGAATTTTAGATTTTTTGTTTGTGTTGTTATATGATGCAAAATGCTCTTCGAAAAAAAAACCGAATATTTTTGGGGAAATTTCTTAGATTTTTTTAGAAGTCACTTTGTGGTCTTAGTGTTAGAATTTCCAATAATAATTAGTCAACAAATTTCTCCTAATTTTTTGTCAACTTAACAAACCAAATCCATCGCTGATTTTTCCATCAGATTGTCAGTCCCCCCTCCATTTTTGATATTTCTCTCATTTTTCATTATTTTTTTATGAATTTTTTGATTTGCCTTCGAGCACAATAACCGCCGTCAATGCAATAAGACGCCTCTTATTACATCGACTGCAAATAGCATCGTGGGCGGCTATTTCGGGAAAGAAAAGCGCTATTTTCGGCGCGCATTTGGCCGCATCCATCCACTGATTGAACTCTCAACGAGCGTGTTTGCAAGACAAACACATTCGGAACGAACTGCGACGTGCACGATTGCCGAACATGTAAACACACATCGCATACATCATTTTCGCAACGAATATAGTATAGCGAAACGTGTGGGGGGGGGGGGAGAAGTTTCCCTGGGAAAAGCTGTTGTGTAGGTGGATCTACGAGAAAATGTCGAAAAGTCGTGGGTGGTTGGATCAGACATAAATCGTCATCGAGATTCGCCAGAGTCAAAATTAATTACTGTATCATTATGTATAGTAAAATTGTCATTTAATCTTTGAGTAATTTTTCTATGAGTTTTCAAATAATAATTCAGAAAGTAGAAAATGCAATTCAAATGAATAAATTGTAATTAAGCAAGCTGCAAATTTAATTCTGATTTTATATGTAATTAAGTTTGCAACAATTGTAATTAATTATTAATGCCGCAATAATTATCACTCAGTTTATAAATATCACTTAAATCAACTTCAAAAAAATCTGAATTATATTTAATGCTTTCTGAATTTCTGATTACATTTCATGGATGGAAATTACTTTTATAGAATTCTGAATTAAAAGTGACGTTTTTGGATTAAAATTCAGATTTGAAATTCACTTTCTCGATTTCATTTAACAAATCTGAAATTTAATAGATGATTTCTAAAGTACAACTGAAACGAGGGAAACGTCAAAATCTAAAGAAGTTGGAACAATGTATAAAATATCAAAGTTAAAGTGTCAATATTTCACTTTCTTACTTTCATGAAACTAAATCACTGCTTGAATTTTATTGTAGTCGGACATTGTGGCCTTCGACATCTTCCAGTCTGGAATCCTGAAACCCTGAAGGCTTCAAAACATCCCGAGCCAGGATACATGCCCATAAGTTTACACACCGGATAGAAACGAGGAAAAGAGACTCTGATGGAATTCACCCGATTCCGAGGTGATTTTATCTGTCGCCATTTCGCTCGCCGAGGTCTTCAATATTCCACCAGATATGTACCGATACTCTCCTCTCTCTGATCGAATCGAATCGAGTGGGTCGACTCGAGTGGAATGGAAATTGTTGCTCGGTCCGATTGCTTTTCGATGTGCATGACGAGTGGCGGAAGGCCAAAAAAAAATAAAATAAACGGAAACTCGAGGAAAAGTGACTTCGTGGAGGAAAGTCACGTTCGTAGAGAAATGGATGTAAATTCTCAAAACCGCAATGAAAGCTCATTTGGTGGTTTTCAGGAATTATCCCCAGAATTTCAAAAAAAAAAAAAGAAAAATTGCAGAAAGTAGGAATTAAATTTCAGAAAATGTAATGTGATATTAAACTTATGATTTCTCAATTATTTTTTACCAAATTAATTACAATTGTTGCAAAATTAATTACATATAAATCTGAATTACATTTATTACTTCTGAATTGTTATTGAAAAAGATGTAGAAAATGAATTTCAGTTTTTTTTTCTACTAAAAATTAATGATTGTATTTATATCGTCAATAAATTTATTGATAATGGGAATTTTTCAAGAACAAATATTAATAACTTCATAGAGAAATAAAAAGAAAAAGGCAAAGAACATCCAGAAGAAAAAAAAAACGAACAACTAATTAATTGAAGAGATTTTCGTTTCCAATTAATGTGACATTAAAGCTGAACCGATGGGATTTCCCAATCGGGATGCTAATTTCGGGGAAAAGATCAACCGCCCTCGGGAGCGACTGAAGTCATCCAAGACTTTAGCCGACCAACTTCGCGGAATCCAATCAGAATTGGAAATTAGTTTAATTTACTTTCTTTCCGCATTCATTACCATCTATCTTTGCTTCATGTCACCCCCCACCCTTTTTGCATCTCCTTCTGTAATTTACTCTATCTCTCTTATTATTATTATATATATTTTTTTCTTTTCTTATGATTTTTATCCTTCAAACTTGAAGCTTTCAGGATTACGTTGAAACGACGCGCCATAGAAATCAGCAAAGATGAAACGAAGATGACGACTAAGAAGATGGGAAAAAAACGAACGAAATGCAGACAAAGCTAATGCGATAAAGTTATTGTTGGTGTTGTTTGTTGTTATCCAGGAGGATATCGTCGCGAGCGAGGCTCGTCCTGCTTCTTCCGGGAAGAAGTTCGGGACGTGCGGCCTCATAATATAATCAGCGTCGTTTGCATTGTGCTGACACGAAAATGACGAAAATGTTTGAGGACGAACGCCAACGAAGGGAGGAAGAGGACTCTCTTCGCTTTCGCTTTGTCCGGCAGCTCTCGATGTCGTGATCGCAGCCAACGATTGCGATGTATTCCAGCGCCATCATTGTGCTTTATTAAATTCCGCACTGCGCGGATGGAATATGGCGAAGGAGCGATGGCATATGAGTCCTGCGGGTTTCGGCTGGATACGGTTACAGCAATGAAATGGGATATTCGGGGGTTGGCTTTCAAGGGATTCCAAAATTTTCGACTGTGGGCAAGATTTGTAAACTTAGACTGAGGTAATCGTTATTTTTGAATGTTTGGTGTCAAATTTCAACGTTGATATTCTAGAATCTAGAATGGATTGAGGTAAAAACTCTCAAATTCTGAAAATTAAAATTTCAATGTGATTCGAAATTTTTACAAAATTGAATTTGCAAATGACCAGAGTTTTTCAAAAATTTGGTAAAATCTACCCAATTTTCCATATAATATTCAACTCGAAAAATATCTTTATGTCTGGAATTTCCAAATGATTATCAAAATCTTGAATCGTGATTCAAATCAAGAATTGTGTTCAAGTATCCTGAAAAACATTGAATCCTCGATAAATCAGGTCAAAGTTTAAAAAAAAGGTAACAAAAGTGGTTTCACAAATTAAGATCTTAAGATATTCTAGAACCAAATTTGGTCGTTTCTTTCTAGAGTCCAAAAAGTGGAACCCAAAAAGTGATTTAACATTTTTCAATGTAAATTCACTAGAGTTGAAAATTAAATCAACAAATAGACCAAGATAGAAATAAACTTGTTCAATAAAAAACCTAAATTATAAATTGTTAAATAACTGACAATTTCTCTTTGAAATCCTAACCTTCAAAACAAAGAAAAATAAAATAAAATATGATCAAGATTATCTAGAATTCAGAAATTACTTCAAAATATTTCAGAATATCATATCAAGATATCCAAAAACTAGACCCAAAAATGTTTAAAAATATCATATTTCCAACAATAATTTTTACTAGGATATAATCAAAAGATATTCTAGAACCGAACCTGATATTTTTATCTCCAATGTAAAACCAATGCTGAAAAAAGGGACTAATGATCCAAATTGAAACCGGAAGTCAATTTAGATCCCAGAAACCTTGAATATACAATAGAAATCAACTGGAACAAATATTCCAGAACAAAATCTGATTGAAACATTTTCAGTTAAGTTAACAGAGTGGTTCCAAAAATAATCGTCAACTGGAACTTTTAAACTTTAGAAAATCAGAGATAAAAATGTCAAAATCTATCCTAAATCTATCCTAAATTCTCGATATCTCATAAAATCTGATATAAAAACAAATTCTTCAACTCTTTGAACTATCTTCAAATATATATATTTTTTTCGCCATCTAGGAAATCATCACTTCTTTGTCCAGTTTCTAAATTTATGAAATGTGCGTCACACATGATGTTCCACTTTCGTCCGATGAAAAGTGCATCTCTATTCAAAAACGTGCGTTAAGTATCCATTCGAGATGATTTACGCGTGCGCGCAAAAATATTTACATTTTCACTTACTACTACTACGCTCTACTCTAGCAACTCTACTGTAGACTGTAGAGATGGGTTGTTACGGCGAAGAAGTGCCAAAAGCTGTACAAGTATTCGGCTATTTTTCGGTTATTTTCGCGGTCGGGAAAACAAGAAAGTTGTTTTCAATTTTTGCTTAATGCCCAAACGTCTTTTATTACCTTTCGTTTCATCCCGAAAAGTTTTACGACTTTTATGTCTAGCCCGTGGATAATTTTGCAAATAATTATTTGTTTGCATAAATATTTGTATCAACAATCTACAAGTGTGTATTATTAGCCAAATTATTCAAGGATTACATGTTTCAAAATTGTTTGATTTTATAGAATTGATCGAAAAAGATGATTAAATTTATTTGAAATCGGTTTTAATTATCAAACAGAAATCACTTATAAATAATAAGGTTATAAATATTATTATATTATCTAACTAACATCATGTTAGTTGGTAATTTATATAAACAATAAATTGTAAGTTTCATCATTTTCTCTTGAATGTGTGTAAAATTTCAAATTATCAAAATTATTATTATAAAATATTTGTATAAAAATCCCTCCAACAAAAAACTGATTTACTTAATTAGCAAAGAAAAGTTAAATAATAATTTATGCTATCATATAAAAATTTTGTCATAAATCCTGCCATAAAATAATAATAATTTAATCATTTAATTGAAAATTTGGTTCAATAAAGAACTTTTTTTCAGTAAATAAAATCAGTAAACTTAAGGGGATGTATCTTTTATTGGTACATTAAGAAGTGAAGATATCAGATTCTCAAAAAAAACTTGCTTCATTTTACTAAAAATAATATCCCTATTTGAAATATTTCCATTGAAAAACTGATTTATTATATAAATAAAAAAAAGTCTAAAAATATCGTTCTTAAAACGAAAACCAAAAAAACTTAAGGAGGAATATCTTTTTTGACAACCATAAGATATCAAATTCCCAGAAAAGTGAAATTCCTTCAATCTGCTAAAAATATTGCACTTATTTGTTAATTTTTTTTATTGAACTGTTGTATAAATATCCATCTAAGAACTGATTTATTGCAAGACCAAAAGTTATCTAAATTGAAGAGTTATTAAAAATTTCATAAACTTAGGCATAAATTAAGTCATAAAATAAAAAAAAAACGATAAAATGAAGCAGGTATTTAAATAAAAATTAAGTGCTTAATACAAAAAGCAAGAAAACTTAAGGGGAGGTATCATTTCTTAAGCTGTGTATAAAATGTAAATTATCTAAAAAATATAAATTTCTTCAGCTCCCAAAAACCTATCCAACTTCATTGCAAATTAAAATAAGCATAATAAACTATAGCATAATAAAACATTGGCAAATATTTATTTGACGACTTTCCAGAAATTCGTCTAAAATCTCTTAATGACAGCTATTCACCAACCGGCCTTAACTTTTTCCAACGTTTTCTTCTTCTTTTTTTTTACACTCGATCCATTTGCGTCCATCGCCGAAACAATGAGTTCGGTTGGCAGCGAGCGAATTTATTGCGAGCGGATAAATTAACAGGATGCCGTAAAATAAAAGCGTTCACTTTTTACGTTCACGTTTTTCGTGCACGCACCTTGTTTCCTGCACGCAACGCGAATTAAGAACGAAAATTTTATTCGAGGAATGGCGATAAGCACGACATTAATTCCCTGTCAAAAAAACCGATTGTCGTACTGCTTATTGTTAGTTAAGACTTTTTTACAACATTATGTCACGCGTTGTATAATGACCCATTATTACTTTGTAATCATTTACTGAGTATCTTAATGAGCAGTTTTTATGATATCTTTAAAATTATTATTTGAAGATTAAAAATTTTATGTAACAAGGAATGAAATATTTTACAACTAGTTGTATAATATAATTTTGTCACAAAAAAAAGAAAAAATTGTCAAAAAATCATTCGACTAATAGAGCATAAATTACATAATCAATGTAAGTGATTTTTGAACATTTTCTGAATTATGTAACTAGTTAAATAATATCATATTATTATTCTAGAATCATTATTTAGTCGTCAACACCTAACTTATTGGTTTGGAATCATTTTTAACTCAATATCTTCGAAATATTAAAAAATTAATCCCATAAAATAATTTCTTATTGCCATAAACTTTTATGACATTTATGAAAACTTTTATAAATTGATAATATTTTTCAAATAAAGTAACTCTAAGCTTGAACCTAATAAGATATGCTAAGAAATGCACAATTACTGTAATAATACATTATATCACTAGTGACATAAAATCACTTTATTGATTTCTAGTGACGTAAAGTAACTTTTCTCCTCTATTTTGGGATCTACTGTATATATGAGATGATTTCTTTGCTAAATCCACCATCAATCAACGCTCCATTCATGAGCACGGACCTGAAGCCGCAGTTATCTTTAGCTGCACCACAAAACACACACGGATACACGCAACAAATTTGCGCGCAGATGTGTGCTCATGTTTCCGTTTCGTCTGATGACGATTTGACGGATCGTTAACTCTCAAACATGTTTTGCTCGTCGACCGACGCGACGCGACGTGTGCTACCGACGATTTGGAGCAAAATTTATGACAGACGCAAATTGCTCCCGCGTACATATTAGACATACATACATATTTATCTTTATTAGCAAGTGAAATAAAAGTTATAGATGTATGGTACGGACCTGGAATTTAAGCCGTCTCTGTTGAAATAAATTATGTCACAGTAAGAGAGCTGTTAATTATTTATCTTCTAATTTTATTTATATTCGAGATGGAATCGACTGTATTTACTATACAGAATAAACATGAAATTATTGAAAAATTAAAATTAATGATATAAAGGAAAACAGGGACGTATCTACATTTTCGAATTGTAGTAAACTATCTTCAAGTCGATTTTAGTTACAATATCAAGGAATAAACGTTAGAAAATTTCCATTGGAAATTAAGGATATGAAAAAAATCAGTGATGTACTAAATTCTAAGTCGACTATAAAGAAATTCCATTGGAAAATTAAAGATATGAAAAAAAAACCAGAGACGTACTTATTTCCAAACCCATTAACTAAACACAAAATGGAGTCAACTGTATATATTAAAAATTGCAAAAGAAATTCCATTTAAAGGTGTATTATGAAAATAACCCAGGACCGTATCTAAAAAATTTTGAATCCCAATATTTTAACCAAACTTGAGTCTGGTATATAATGACATACGAACGCGTTATTCGCGTATGGCGTTTATTTGCGTTCGTGGTTGCCGGCCGAGTTCAAAGTGCTGACAGGCGAAATTAATCAACTCTTTGCATCTTTGGTTTCCAATTTGCATCACAATATCCAGGCGCGCAAAACGACTTTAAATGCGACTTTATTGTTGGCCGCGTTGCGTCAGAGAGAGTCGATTCTGAGAAGAGAAGTAATTTGCGCCGCCATTTTCCACCATTCTTCTTTTTTCTGGGATAAAGTTATGGAATAATTTATATTCCAAGAGTTTGACTTTTATTTCATTCATTATCTTGCGAGGTTTTATTGCTTTTTAAAAATGTCAGTAAAGTATACTGTAATGTATACAGAATTCCAGTTATTTTTGTATTTTTGCGAAATTAATGGCTTTAATTTTCATAAAAGATGGAGAACTGAAAAAACTGAAATAGTCTATACATTTCTGAATATAAATGAATTTTAAATTTTGAACCATTAAAAATTTGATTTTCAATCACCCTGTATTGAAATCTTCAAATGAAAATGAAATTTCTTCTTATTCATCCCAAAACCGCCCAAAAAGACAAATTTAAAAACAATTTTGAAAACACTGGAAAATTGTATACCAAGGTAAATGCTGGATATTTTTAAACACAGTTTGATATTCAAGATCGCGAAATACACACGTTTGCAACCCCTACGCAAAAACCCGTGGTTGAGTGGGCCCCATCATGGCCGCCCCCGCCACGAATGGCGCCACCATCGCAGTCTATTTTCTTCGCCTCGACCGGAGGCGGCAGTAATTAAACGCAAGTCAATTCAACGGCACGTAATGTTTGCGCGGCCCGTTACGCTTCGCATTAAGTTGAATGAATGCGAGCAATTCGCAACGGAAAAATACGAAATCGTATCGCAGAACGAGGAGCGGACGGCGGAAGGACGAACGCAATGCAGCGTTTGATTGAATTACGCTCGTGTTTATACATTCGCACGGCTTCATTTCCGGAAATTTAATTGAAAACGCCAAAACGAGGGCATCGCTTTTAATTCACTTTTTTAGCATCCTGTATACGAAATATTGTATAATTAAGAATTTTATTAGTAATGAGATGTATTTATGTAAGAAATATGAAATTATTTCGAAGTAAACATTTCTTGGTCATATAGAAAGATGTTTTTTATAAATACACCCTGTATAATCGCCGTTGCTAGGGATAATTTGTTTAAATATGGCCGCCTTTATAGAATATATGTATTCGGTTGCTAAGGACTCATATAATCCTTTTTCTTCAATGTTAATATTTCTTCTGATTTTTTTGGAATTATGTATAAATTTTTAGTACCACCCACAATAAAATGTGTTTGTAACATTAACAAAAATTTATTGATTCTTAGTACCAACCTGTATTATGTCACTTGAATTAATTGTTTAACAAATTTCAAAAATCATAGCAATTGAAGAAAAAATGTAAATATAACAAAATTTCCAAAAATAATTCGCCGTATACAAATTTCCAGTGATTTCTACATTTAAATTTCATATAAAATGCAAGTTTGTTATAATTTGTTGTTAATTTTTGTCATTTGCTGTTCACTTTAAAAATTTGTTATCAACTATTCATTTAATACTTTGATTAAAATTTATTGATTCTTAGTACCACCCTGTATTTGTACACCCTGTAGTTATATCAATTAATTACTCAATGAATTTAAGAAAATCATCTCATTTCATAAAATCAAATACTCATTATTTCAAAAAAAAAACTTTAAAATTTGAAAAAAATCTGATTTTCACAAAATTTGCTTTATACAAATTTCCAGTGATTTCTGCATTAAAATTTTAAACGATTTACAACTTTATGTCCATATTCTAAGAATTGTCAGTGCCGTAATATCCAAATATGATATCCGGATATGCGGTCGGACATCCGGTCATAAAATCCCCACCCCCGCACACATTGAACGATTTTCGCAATTAAATTTGCGATATTTCGCACGATTCCCTAATTAATTTGACTACCGTCGTAATTTCGCCGAATTCCCGGAAGGAATGGATTGGTCACCGCAAATTGGCGACCCCAAATTTAGTAATGACATCAGCGCGTTTAATTTATTCATTAAAATTTGTTATTTTTCGGCTGGCATGGTGTTCGATATTTGATGGGCCTCTTCCGAGTGTTTTTTGGGGGCTGGTTTCGTACCACCCACCCAGCTGCCAGCAATTAACCGAATAAATTCGGGGGATAACAAATGGCACTAATTAGACGTGCTAATCATATTTATTTATAACCCGGCACGTTTCGCGAATTTCTCCAGGGATGCGAATATTTTCATTTGTTATTTTTTTCCCTGTTTGTTTGTTTGTTTGTTTGGACGTCAATTCCATTTTTGGGTTATTTTTAAGTCAAATAAAAATTCAAAACTCACTGGAAACAAGTAAATTTTCATAATGTTATCCGAATTTTTCAATTGAATTTAAAGAATACTTAAAATATTCAATATACAAAATTCCAATACTATCTATAGTCTTGTAATGCGTTGATGTATCAATTCTCACAAATGTAATGTAAAAAAGCATTGAAATATAGTATACCCATTTGTCATTAGTTAAGTTACATTCGTAACTTCGTTACATTTCGTGTTGTGCGACGTAATGAATTCGCGCACTCATTAATATTTCGAATGCAAATGAAAAATGCGCCTCGCCGGCAAACGGGTTAATTTGTAAAAGTTAATTAACGTCAACGGTGTGCGCGCCCTTTGACGTGCTCGCTTCTTTTCGCGTCAACTTCGGCGCGTGCAAAAGTGATAAACATTTTCTGGCGTGGATTGCGAGTAATTTGCATTTTGCAATCTTCGCCGATGTGATATTGCATAATATGGCGGCGCGCAAGTTTTCACATTAANAAAAAATTCTCCTCAGAAAACAATGGAATATTGTATACATCAAACAATTGGGGACAATTTGAACCTATAAATTTATAATTTCGAATGGAATATAACACTAATTCACATGCGAACTAGCATCAACTGTGACAGCCCAACCTGGTGCTCGCAATTAGAGCACTTAATTGCCTAATTAATTACACCCCAATTGTGGCATTGCATAACTACTCGTATTGTTATCTTATGTTTGCACGCGGATTCGCTGCCTTCGAAGAAACGCGACACGCACTGAACACACACGCTCGCAAACGTAATATTCGACAGGGCGTTCAAAAAAGTCAAAAAATTCCAAATTATACAAAAATTCTGACCAGTTGCGCCATCTAGCGGTGATTTTATGAATTGCAATCGTTTTGAAATCGAAATTCGCATGTTATATTGGAAGAAAACAAAGTAGAACTGATAAGAATCGAAAAAAATGTTGTTGTCAGATGAAACGAAACTCGGTATATCAAAATATTGCATCACATCTCTCGAATGCGTTCGACAAAGTCGTCTTTTCCGGTCGCGCATGTCAAACAAACGGAAAAACAAAAGAGAAGCAACGGCGAAAAACGCATTAGCGTGTCTTAAAGATATGGTGGTTGGAACAAATGAACGCCGGCCGATTAATGGTGATCGATGTGATGGCATCGATGTGCGTGATTTATTAAGATTTATCATTCGCATGGCGGACGTAATCGTGCGTGACACCCGCAACGGACACGGAAGGGCCCCACGGAGGCCCGTGCGTGATGCATGGCAGTCATCTCCTTCCGGTGGCGCAAAATAGTTCCGAAATTATGCCAGCAATAAGCATCGCGTCCCCGGAATTTAGGCAACCGTGCAAACAACGCTCGCCGCAAAAAAAACAACCAAACAAAACAACAGCGAAACAAACGAGCAGCGCTGTTTGTTTGGCGCGCCGCTGACGAAACAAATGAGAAGCAGATGCGAGCGAAACAAGCGAGCAACGGATGCGTGAAACAAATGCACAAACGCAAACAACAACAGTATGAATTTGTCGGACTCACCTTTTGCAGCGTCTCGCCATGAATGCCCTCGGCGATGGCTTCGAGGGAGTCGCAACGGTGCACCATGTCCAGCACGTCTCCAGCGAGTCCTTGCTTCACGTCGCTCCCATGTCAATTGTCCGCACCAGGAGTCGCTCGGTCTGTTTCTAACCTCACACGCGCGCGGATCGCTCCCGTGAGCTGGGAAGACAACTAGCGGCCGCCGCCGCCGCCGCTGCTGCGTGCAGATACAACGACGACAATCGCCACCGAGCAGCTACCCTGACGGAGGAGCACTGGCTCCGCGTTCGCGTCCGCGGCGCTCCCGTCCTCGTCGCCGCCGCCGCCGCCTCGTGTCGCACGCACTCGCCGCCGCCCGTCGTCATGGCAATCGCCGCTCCAGACACACGCCGAATGGGATTCGCCAGCTTCCCCCAGGACGCGATGCGAATCCAGCCAACGACGATTACTTGCACTTTTTAACTGAATGCTCTCCATGGCGCCACCAGTGTGTAGTTACGCGAACTACAAATATGACAGTTGAAAGACCAAGATGTCTCTACTGACAGATCCGTTATATCGAAGTGGCGCCCCCAGTGGGTTGTTACTTCAAGGTTAAATATTCAAAAATTTCAAAAATATAATTAATTAGTTTAAATAAAAACCAACTTATTGGCTTGAAATTGTCATTTACCTATTTAAATTGTAAATTTGATTTCAATTATAGACTTTCATCAATGCATAACATGAAAATGTTGCAGTAACCTATTCTTCGCACTTGCATCTCCTAAAAATCATTAATAAGAATTACTTGATGCACAATTAGTGTAGTTTCTTGATTACATTTTCACTTTGGGCATAAAGAACTAAAAGACAATAAAATAATTGTTTTGGTAACCTATTCGATTGAGTTGTAATGCTGATTGTTGTTGTAATGCATAACGATTAGGAAAGAAACTTAGTAAAGTTTTACAAATAAAGGCCAACTACTCCCAAATTAAAACAATCACTAATAAAATTACTTAAGATACTAATGACAAACTTAACAATAAACAAAATCGTTGAAATATGAATAAAACCAGCTAATTCTAACAGTTTATTTGTTGTGTTGAATCATTAATAAATATAGAAATCATTGTTCATAGGCACATAACAGGAATACATACAAATCAACATAGATGACCAACAAATATAGAATCTTTATGTTTGTAAGTACATTTGTTCATTCTTTGTGTTCTTGTACTTAAAAGAGCCTCCATATAAATCGCATGTAAAGTTTCAATTACTTCAATTTCACCATAAACTATGTGTGTAATGCCCAAGTATACATACAGTTAACAAGAAGGGAAACATAAATATCAATGGCACCAAGATGACTATTATCAAAACCTAGCCTACACCATCATCCACACATTGTTACAATCAGTTGCTTGTTGATACATTCATCAGTTTAGCATGGCAAGATCCATTCCTTGTCTCAACGATGGCAAGTAGAATATCAGAAAGTTTAATTGACAATTGATGATGATTGAAATCAAGACAGGTGTGTACGTGGCTGGAGAGATCTAGTTAACAATCGTTCTCATTACAGATAGCCCTCTCTATATTTACAACTCTAATTCATCGAAGAAGCTCTCTATTGCAGCTATGAACCTCGTCAGATTTCGTGTGTGTTGCAGACCAGCGACAACTCTAGGCATATAACATGAATAAAACCATTTGTCAATTAACAATAGTATCATAATGTAGTCCTTATTGCTATTAAATCTATGACGGGTTTGCCTCAAATGTAATAGTAACGTATAAGTTATGAGTATCAATTTGTTAATTACTGTAATGTAGTGTAACGTAGTTTTGGTAGTCTGTCTGCTTGCAACCATTACGTTCATAATAAATCTCACTTAGCATTTAAATATACTCTCACTATTTATAAAAATATAATAAATATAGGTAGTTTAATTGAATGTTTGTTGTGTAAACTGCTGGTATTTTAATCGTTAATAACGCTAGAACTCTAGAACTCATTGCAGTTTGTGAAGTGATTTACAAGCGTGTTACAGGTTCTGATTAAATGCTAACTAAACTAAACAATGGTACGATAATCTACGATAAATAAAATAAAAGCTTGTTCGTTTCTCAAACAAAAACATAACATTTCTAACAATCTCGTGTCTTTTAAGGATGTTGCATTGCGTTGTTTTGTTATTTTTGCAGGAACTATTCCTAGTTTTTCCGTGCCCAAAAGTACAACATTCTTTGGTCGTTGATGCTGCGCCGACCAAATGTGAAACCGGAAATATGAGCAGATTAGTAGCCTCGTTATTCAGTGGTCATTGGTAAAAAACATGTTGCATGATGAATTTTGCCTCGGATGATCCGTTCCAACTTATGCCTAGTTGCTCTCTGATGACCGGAAATGCGGCCTGGGGGTGGGATTCCTGCAGGAGTTACTGCTTCTTGTTGTCCTTGGGGAACTGTTGCCCGGCATTGGTTGGTTTACTGCTATTAAATGAATCAGGCGTTGAAAAATATAGACAGAAGATGAAAAAATTGCTTACCGGTGCTTTTTGTTTCGGAATACCTGCTGCTGGGGACCTGGGGGAAGCGGCGCCATGGTGAACGCATGCGTGCCGCTATTGCTATTCGAATTGTAATGGTAGGGCGGCTGGTGGTGGCTGTGGTGATGGTGCTGCAGGTTCGGGTGATGCGCGTGCAGCTGCTGGTGATGGTGGTGGTGGTGGTGGTGGCGTGGTGATGGCTGCCGGAAGGCGGGCGGCTGGCCGCGGCCGGAGACGGCGCGCGCGTCACCGGCTAGAGAAGCACATGGAGGAGAGAAGCGGGTTAAGAAAATACGGTCAAACGTGCCGGACTGCCGCGCACCTACTTGACACCGTGTATTGCGGTATCGCGTGGTAGATGAGGGAGGGCAGCGGGTACCGGAGGCTCGGCTCACCTAGCAGGATGTCTCCGAAGGGCGGCGGCGCCATCGTCGGCGTGGGCGACCGGCTCGTCCGGGCTTGCATCGGGGAGCTCGCTCTCACGTTGCTCATCTACAAAAAAAATCAACAAGTTCAATAATCATAACCCCACCTGGTGCACCTCGATGAAAAGGACGTGCAGATACATACTTGGCGTAGAAATATGGGCGGAAATGCGGGTCCGAATCCGGGCGTGGGCGGCAGACTCGGCGGCGTCTCGGAATTCTGCCGATGGAAGACGCCGGCGCCTCCGTAGGCCATCACCGCCGTCGCCGGCGAGCTGTTCTCGGTGCTGCTCTGGCTGGAGGCGGCACGTCCACCAGGTCGGCACTTCGGCGTGCTGAGGCGGCGCTCGGGCGACTGCACATGCATCTGCGCCATGCCCTGCACAACCTGCTCCACCTGGTGGTTGTGGTAGACGGCGCCGTTCGGCGTGCCCGGATTCACCGGGTACGCGAGGTTGTGCGGAGGCGGCGGGGGATACACGGCGGTGTTGGCGGCGTACGGCAGCGGGCCGTTCGGCGCGTAGATGACGCCCTGGTTGGGGTACATCGTGGGCGTTGGCGCCGGAGGCGCGGGATACACGAGCGATTGCTGCGGATAGACGGGGATCATCTCGGAGCCGGGCGGCGCACCGGGAGTCGCCTGCGACTGCGGTGGCGGCGGCAGATACCCACTCGGAGGTGGATACGGCCCCGCGATGAAGGCTCCCGACTGTTGCATCGGCACGCCGCCAGGCGGCGCTGCGTAACGTGGTGCACCGTTGGAGTAGATGTACTGCGTCGGCGGCCAGACGTTGGCGGCGGCCGGCGGTTGGTACGTCATCGGAGGGTTCTCCACGTAGTACGTCGTCTGCGGCACCTCCTGCATCTGCGCATCCTGTATGGCAAACAATTGACAATTTTCAAAATGGAGTTAACCTCAAAATGGTGTTAATTTTAAAATGACAAAAAGTAGTTGAACTTACCATGCGTGCGTCGTAACCGACCGGCATCTGGCCGTACGGGGACGCGTAGACGATGCATGGTGGATACTCGTAGGCGGCAGCAGGGGGCGCGCCGAAATACTGACTCGGCATCAGTGCGGTTTGCTGGTTGTCGCTGAACCCGGCGGCGTAGCCCTTCGCCGGCGGCGCGACCGGTAATGGCGGCGGCATCACCGACAGGTTGGGCAGCGCCAACGGCGGCGGCGTGAACGGCAGGCTGGGACTGGTCGCGCTGTTCATCTTCTTCACGGGCGGCTTCTTCGGCGACTTGCTCGCCTTGGTGGGCGACACCGGCGGCTTTGCACTCACGTTCGGCGGCGGCTGCGCGTTCTGCGGGGCGTCATCGTTGGCCACCTCCATCGACGAGCTGGGGGTGTGCGTTGGGTTGCCGCTATGCAAGGCGCTCTTCATGTCGAGTTCCGGCAGCGGATTGTCGGGATCGTGATGGTACAACGAACCGTCGTGGTTCTTGATCGGCTGGCCGGTTTGCGGGTTGATAATGACGCTACCTTTGGGGACACTGTGGATATTCGTCACGGCCCAAACCACTTGCTGATTGTCGTCGTCGTTGTGGACGGGCAGGTCACTGGCGTTGGTCGCCGTCGAGTCTTGGCGGTTCGACGAGGAGTCGTTTGATGAGAAGAATGGCGTCGATGTGGGCGATGGCGTGATCGATTCCGAGCGCTGCGATTGCGTTTTATAACCCGAACTGGAGGGACTGAGTCGCCAAGACACACTGCTTGCTGCTGAATCTGCACAACAAGTAACGTGTAACTACCTGAAGTACTCGTTGTACGGGTGGGTATTACCCGGAATTACCCAAAAGCGGCCAGGCAAGAATTTGCATCTATTCATTTCCAAGAATTTTCAATGCATGTAAAATTTGCATACAACACTCTCTGAAGTTGTCATTCATTTAGCATCAAATTTCTCTTATTTTCACGTAAACTACCCTTGATTGATATTTTTCACACCAAATGAAACCGGTTTACCATAGATTCAATTCTATGCGCAAAAATGAAGAGAAACAGTTGAATTTCATGCAAAAAACGAAAATTACCTTGTTTGGTGAACAAACGAGGTCCAGCACTATGCGTAGACATCATGGAATCCCCCCTGGTGAAGGTGCCGCCATACCCGCCAAAACTGTACGATTTAGCGACGTAGGGCCGCATCGTTTCCTCGCCTTGATCCTCCGATTGCACCTTCAACAAACGCGACGACCGATTATGATGATGATGGTGATCCGTATGAAGACGATATTTCGTGTCCCCGTCGTTGTTCGACCAGGAGAACTCCTCCGACCATCCGAGTTCGTCACTACTGCAATCGTGACTCTGAAATGTCAACCTATTTAGCAACAATACGCATTCAACATCCGAATTTCCAACCTTATTGAATATTCTACGTCGAACTTTCTCGTACTCTTCCTCGCGCTCCTCGAAGCTTTTGCTCCGACGACTCTCCAGACTGAATTGGCGATCAGGCGACTTGAAGCCGTAATCGTCGAGGTTGCTGCTGTTGTCGCGTTTGAGGATCGAGCGACGCGGCTCTTCGGTGTACTCCTCCTTGATGTGCTGCTTGAACTCGACGTCCGGGATGCGCGTGCTCTTCGTCTTGCTGACGACGACGCACTTCCCGGAGGACTCGATGTTGTGGTCCATGCCGAAGTAGGCTGCGCACCGGTGCACCAGCATGCGCTGGTAGCTCGACATCGGCGGGAATTTGAAGTGGGTTTTGCTATCCGTTTCAAGGAGGAAGATTAACAAAAAATCATGGAGATGTTTTGGGGTTGATGCTTACGCTTTATCTTTGGCCAACTGAACGAGCTCCTCCTCGATGCGCAGCATGAGATTGCGGTCCTTCGAGTTGCGATTCAGCGTCTCCGGGATGAATTGCTCCAGGTCCACTCCCGTCGTGTCCGTGTACTGTTCGCTGCTGTTGTCTGGAAGATTAACAAATTCATCAATATTTTCGCTAAATGAATCATTTCATGGCTGACAAATTGAATTTTGGGTGTGATTGAAGATTTTGTGACGGATTTACAAGTGAAGATTAAAAAATGATCAATTTTTGACCTGGTGCATGCATACCTCGTGATAAACTCGGCGTGCTTCCATCATAGCTTCCAAGCGACGAGCTCTGTTGCCTCAACTTGCCGCGAATACTGATGACGGCGCCATTGCCGCACCTGGTGCTCACCGTCAGCGTGTTGTTGTTGTTATTGTGGTTGTTATTGTTGTTGTTGAGGCAGTCGCACTTGCCGCGCTTCTCGTACATGTCGAGCTCGTTGTCCAGGTGATGATGATGGTTCTTCCGGCGCGCGCTGTTCTGTTTGTTCAGCTTGCTGACCATGCGGCTGGCCTCGCGCTCCACGTACACCTGGTGGTGGTGGTCGGCGAAGTCGGCCTGCTCGAGGACGGCGAGATGCGTGGGCGACGGCGACGGCACCAGCGTGCTCGTCGACGTGGAGCTCACCGTCGGCGAGAGGACGAGGAGGGCGCGCGTCGGCGACGCCGGCTGGCTGTCCGCCGACGGCGTCAGCTTGATGCACGGCGAGGAGGCGGCCTGCGGCGACGCCGGCGGCGAGGAGGCAGTGGCGGCGGCTGGGGGCGACTGGGGGTCGCGTGGCGGTGACGTCGCTTCTCGCATGGCGTGGCTGCGCACGAGCACTTTCAGCTTCGAGTTGTTCTGCCAGGAATCAACAAGTTAGCCACGCTGGAAGCGAATTCTATTGTGGGGTTATACGCACCGAATGGCGGCTCCTCGTCTGCTGCTGCTGCAACGAGCTGGCGTCCTCCAGGTCGATGCTATCCTCGGACTCCATGCTCGTGCCCGTGCTCGTACTCGTCGTTGTGCTCACCACCCCTCGCTGCTGCATTTCCACCCTGGTATTAGCACGACACTTCACGACCTCGTCCTCGACGAGTTCCAACCTGGTGCTTCGTACTCGTCAATGCCATGGAAACACGCGCTGTTAGCTAGGTTGCATATAGTTTGGTCCAATTTCTGAAACGAAATCAAACAATAAATTACATTTAAAACAAATTAACATCTGTAGACTAATAATAAATAAGATAAATTAAACTTAAAAAATATAATTTCATACAGTTGTTGAATGCAATGTTGGTTGCCTATAGTATTGAATTATTTTGCAATTTGTAAACTTAGACAAAATACTTCAAATTATTACGAGCAAAGTAAAAAGGGATATTTTAATGAATAAAAGCTTAATTCAAGTTCCAATCCAATTTTAGGAAGCAATTAATCCCCCACCAAGAAGATACGTTTATCGCCTGGTGAAATCACGTTAGAAATAGAAAGGAAAAGGGCGCGTTTAATGAAAATCCAATAAAAATAATAGTTTCGTTCCATCATCCAAGTTCGTCCATCGTCACATTCGTCGTGGAGTTCAAGTGGAAGCTTAAGTTTACGACCAAAAAGCATTCTACAGGAATGTTCCAGAACGAAGCAGGCAACATAACCTCAAAATGCAACCAAAAACCACCCCCAATAAAACAGCCCGGATTATCAACTGGTATGTACATTAAATGATGAAATAACAACCCGAATCGATACATTTCGTAGGAAATGGAGTGAAGACAGTCGAACACTCGGTATAGCTATGACGCAAATCGTGACATTTCATTTACCCTTTTCTGAAGGTGCGCGAATCGAAGGGCCCCATTCTTGCCGCACGATAGGTGGCTAATTTCGGGGCGCGTTTTAATCTCGCCCGTCGATCCATTTAATGCTCGTTTCATTTTTAGCTCGCCGCCGACCATCAAGGATTATCAGCAAGCGGGCGCGAAACAAGAAGCGAATTTTAAAAATAGCGGAATCAACCAATGCCCACGGCCGCTACGGCCAGCACGCCACGCCACGTGGTGTATGGTGAGCTCCTAGTGGAGATATCTCGTCGCTGGGAGCCCCGAGCGCGAGAGCGGCGCATTAGGTTGCAGGCGAAATGTAAATTTGTTGCTATTTATAAAATGGTAAACGGCTGCTGGAGGTCGATTAGCGCAAAACGCAACTGTTTTCCGTGTTTATACACGCGTATCGAAGGCGTTTTGCACGCTTTCCGCGCAAATCGCAGCCGGCCGACGACGACGCTTTCCACAGCTCCACAACAGCTAATGGTGCACCAGCACGAAACGCAGCAATAAATGCACGCAGAAATAAGCAAACAAAAGCGCAGCACGTGAAGCGAGTGCAGCAATGAAACTGCATTCGATATTGCCTCCTTTTTTTACTGCAATTTTCATCCAGGTTTTTTTTCCAGGTGATATCAGCTGATATTGAATGAGATGTCATGTGGGTTGCTTATAGTTCCAAACTTCTGGGATGTAAATCAACCTTTGGGAAAAATCATCACGGCTTTAAATCATCACACAAAGGAAAACAATACAAACCGGAAGTTGTAAACATATAACCAGGTATTCATTTGTATCGTTCTTTGCAAAAATTTCATGATTTTCTTTCAGGTCATGAGCTGTCTTGTGGGTTGCATAGAGTTTGGACAGGATACATCCCTTGATTCCATTGTACTGGACGGGAATGAGGAATGGGGGCTCCCCGAGTTCGTTTTCTATCGATCTGGGGCCGCTGTGTGTGGTGGCACATTGGCCTATATTCGCAGCGTCGTCGTCGCCGGCGCGGCTGGCTCGATTCTGGCCGCGTTTCCATTTCACTCCCGCTTTTCTTCCCCTCTCTGGCAAAAGCGGGCGCTATGCAGCAGGGACGCTCGTTCCGGGAAGCGTGCCACGGGCCACTGGATCTTTGTCGGGCGAATCCCGCGCGAGCAGCTGATGCGCGATGAGCGTGCATTCTGCGTGCTGTATACGCGGAATTTCCAACAACACAACGTGCCACGGGGATGATGCTTTCGGGATACATTCTGGAGCACGCGTCCGCGTCCTCCTTGTCAGCGCTCCGTTACGGATCGCCGGGCGCGAATAAAATTGCAGCTGACAATTACAATCGCAACGACATGACGTGATGATATCGGAAGCGCAATTGATAGGATCGCTCCACAAAAGGGGGACGACGCGTTTTATTCGACGGGAATGTCGACGCTTTCTCAGAATTGCCATTTTAAACGCAAGCATAAATTCACGGGAGGAAATGATATGATTCAATTTATAAGTTGGAGCCAGGTTTCAAGCTTGGAGCTCGCAAAAAATCATCCAAGCTAAATTTCAAGATTGAATGATAAAGTTAATGAGTCAGTTTGATGGGAGTATCAAATTATATTAGCTATCAAGAAAATTTCTGGTTTAGTAACTTTTTAAGCTTAAAATCAAGTGTGATTTAAGTCTTGCTTGAATTTTAAGTCAGAAGTTACTTGGAAACTTACTCGAAATGAAAAGAAATTAGTTTACATTTGATGTGTTAACCAAATTGGTTCATTGTTTAGTTCAAACACTGTTTCGAAAACTGAATATTTTGAAATATTCTAAGGAAGTATAAAGCGAAGTTGGAAAATTCAATAATATTATTTGAAATGTTATTCGAAATGATAAGAAATTCAATAGGGATTCATTAGATATAATTTGATAAGATGTTCAAAAATTTGGTTGAAAAATTATATAATATTATTTGAAATTTTACTCGAATGATAAGAAAGTTAATAAGATTTCATTTGATATATCAACCATTTAATTAAAAACTGATTTTATATGAATAGTGAATATTTTAAATCAGTATCAAATAGTCAAACTTGTTGACAGAGTGGCATAGAAAATAAATTTCTTGCAGAAAACGAGTAGAAACAAATGATTTGTATAACAATTTCACCAAATTGTGAACAGAAACAATCGAAAATTATTTAATTGTAAATATAACAACAACCACTGCGAAAATTGCTTTCAGCGATTTTTAAACAAACCGCAAACGTGCAATAACAATATATAAATATATGGTTCACGATACATTGAATTGAAACAATAGAATAATTTCGGTGCGGAATGCGCGCAAAAACAAGCGAAAACAATCGCAAAAGTGCAATAAAATCGTTTTGTTTATTACCAATTAATTATCCAGTGGTCCAACCAAGAAACTTGCACTTTCAATACACATGTACGATTATGTAAATCACGTTTTGTATTGTATTTATTGTATTTTCCCATTGATCGATGTTAATCGTTGAACGATGTTAATTAATAAGTTTTGGAGCACTTAATTAACGAGCGAGCGTTAATTGATTTATCACCACGACGCCGCGACAATGAGCGCAATCAGTGAACACCACGCAAGGTGTTGTTGTCGTTGGGGGTGGCATGAGGACGTGGACGCCGTCGCCGAGGGTGCAGACATGTGAGCGTCGCGACGACCGGCTGATCGCGGACTGAATTGCAGCCGCCTCCGAGTGACTAACTCGTCGTGCCGGAGGTTTCTCCGAAAACCGAACGAATTCCACAATGCAAATGGGAGGTGGCGAACCGTATTTGCCGCCCCCAGGTCCGCACGCACCGCTTGATTCATCGCCCCCACGCGAACTAGAAAGTGCGACCTTCAACGCGAGCGATAATAAATATATTAAAGGAGCGCGCGGGGGTGGTGGCTCGATTATTCCTGGTGAACTTGACTGCGTGGTTCGGGGGCGGCGGCAAAGCTCCCGATGTGAATGTTTCCTTTCACTTCGGTCACTTTCTAATGCGTTTTCGGTTTCATGAAAGAAAAATGGGGCGGTGAAATAAACTTATGATTTGTTCCACTTGAGTTTGAATTTTTTTGAAGGGGGTTTGTGTAGAAAATTGCTGGGGTTTTGATTGATACGGATTCGATGAAATTTTATTACATGTTTTTATTGATTATGATTTTATTTGCTCCGAATTTTCCATAACGATCAATTAGTTCCCAGAATTTGCTATTGAATTGTCATTTTGTAACTGTTTAGCTAAATTATACAAAATGTTTCAAAATTATGAACGTGAAAATTTTAAATTCAAAGAAGAAATGTAATTCAGATTTTTAAATGAAATTTGGAAAATATAAAATGTTCTTGGTTAAATTTGAAATCCAGAAGATATCTAGAAAATCTTTTACTTCTTTTCTAAGTTTCAAATGTTCTTGATTAAATATAAAGATACTTCCAGAAATTTTCCTGGGACACCCTGTATAAAACAATAGCTTCCAGGAAGATTTAATGTGCACCGAAACATATTTCGTACGAATATTGATGAATGCAGTACATCAATAATATCGAAACTAGTCCTCTTGTTGCCATGCAATTTCGTCGCCGCCCCCCACCAACATATTTCAACAACAGGAAAACCGTTTGCCGCCCCCCTCTTCACTTCCATTTCCCCCCACCTCGCTTGAAAATGGGATACCATGCTAAAAAAGCAACGAAACGAAATGTTGATGTTTATGACTCATTGTGGAAAACTGTGTTGTATCCTGCCCATTTCCCGACCCCCCACCCCCGTGGAAAGCGAGCGCAAGTGACAGGAGGCGGCACTCCGGAAAACACGTGTTTGCTCCCCAATGCTCCCCCCATCTCATTGAAATATCCCAGAAATTCATCAAAGGAGTAAAAAATAATAATAATTTATATTATGATTTCAAATTCCATATAAATTAATTAATTAATTTCATGAATTAATTTACTGGATGAAAATATTAAGTAATATCAAATTTGTGGAAATGCAAACAAATACAAAAAAGTTCCATAGCAACACGATAAATAAATAAATAAAATACAAAAAAGTTAAAATTAAAAAATAAAATTTAAGAAAATTAAAAAAGAAAATTTTGAAAGTGAGTGTAATTAATTGAAATTTAAAAAGGAGAGGGGATGCAATAATAATAAATCTAGAAAGTGTTGGCTTTGTACGAAAGTGAACTTGAACGAATGCCCCAAATATTTCCCGACACTAATGGCACATTCGGCGAATTCTTGCAAAATCACCCCCCTCCATTCCACCCCCACCAACTTTGCTGCGTCCCCCACCACTTTGGCTCGTAATTTATACACAAAGGTAGGAATTTCGTGGCCAAAATCAATGACAATCGGAATATGTACACGTGCGCCATATTGTTCAATTGTCGCATAAACAAATCGCATGTGTATACAGGGCACTCCACAAAAAAAACATAATTATTGATAATTAATTAATAAAAACAAAAAAATTAAAGGGGACCTGTAGAAAATCATAGTGCAAATTCAACTGGAAAATTGTATACAGATATTTGAATGTGGTTTTTTCATTTTTACTGAATTTTATTTGGGTCAATGAAATTAAAAAGCAATTAATGATTCAAACCACAAAATAGTTGAATTAATTGTTATTTAATTATTTCCTAACTCATTAAAATTCATTTATAAAAAAAAAAACTAAAATTTACTTTAAGGAAAAAAACAAGAATTAAAAAAATGAATTTGAAAAATATTGATGATGTAAATTGTTTAAAAATAAACAATAATTAATGGAAAAAATAAAAATCATAATTTTTGAATGTTAAACCACTTCAAAAACAACTGGAAAACACTTTACGAATAAAACTAATTCCACTTAAATTTGTAATTGAAAAATCCTCGAAATGGAGGGGATTAAAATCATGCCCGGCACAATATCGCACCTGAGAATAAAAACGTCCATCCATACGATTCAATTCCATGCAGGAATCCTCTTAACATTCGAGGATATCAAGGATAGCGGGAAAAAGTAATTTCATGCGAACTTCGAATTCGGCTTACTCCCTCGTCCTGCATGATTTGTTGGGCCCCTCGGGGGATGTTTAGGGGTGTTGGTGGTGTAATGCATTCCGCCACGTGGCATATTACCCCCACCACTAGATGCTTGGAAGCGGAGATCCAAGTACTGGGATCAGGAGCAGGAGCAGGAGCATCCCGTTTCTAGGAATTAATCGATCCCGGTTTCTGGATCAGGTTCATTACAAATGCAACAAAGAGCGTTTAGTTATTGCGTGGTAATTAGATGTGAGGAGTGGGGATACGACGATTTTGTTTAAACATTTTAATTTTTTCCTGTATCCTGAAAGGGATAAAATTGCAGGGATAATTTCAACTGATGGGAAAATTAATTAATAAGATAATTATTGATTGCCAGAAGGATAATTATTGATTTCCAGAAAATTTCTTGTTAAACACAAAATTCTAGTGCTAATTGCAAAAATTAATAATTTTTTTGAAATTCTCCAACTATTAAATTATCAAAAAAATATTATCAAATAAATGAAATCTGAAATTGAATTTTCTTCAAAATGATTTAAAATTATGTGACAAAATTCCTTTCTTTTCTGAAATCCTTTCCAATTAATAATTTGACGTAATAAAAAGGATATGAAATTGTTCTAAAATAGTTTAACACAATTATAATTTCGAGTAACCAAAACATTTTAAACAATTGCAAACTTTCGAGTATTAATAATATAAAATATAATATTTTTAAAATTTTTAATAACTCCAATTATCAAAAAATATAAATAAATGGAATCTAGAAACTTATACAAGATTTCAGTTATTTCTTGATTACAAATAAAACTAAAAATTTAATTTAATTTCAAAATCACGATTATAATTAATTGACGATTATCCTAAATTGTTTTAGGTTTTTGAAAATAGTTCAACACAATCATAATTTCGAAAAACAAATGATTTTATCAATTTCAGACATTTTGAAGTAATTTTTGGGCCAATTTTTGAGTACTGAGAATTATCATATTATCAAAAAAAAAATGAAAATTTATGAAATCTAGAAAATTATACAACATTTCAGTTATTTCTGTATTAACAATGAAACCAAAAATTGTAACTTCAAAAGGATGATGACAAAGAAAATGATTCACAATCCTATACTTTACATTTTTGTCCTTTTAAATGTCATCGTTATTAAAAACCAACTGAGATATGAAACGATCTTCTTCGTTATTTTCTTCCCCCTCTCCAACCTTCCACACTTGAAGCTTTATTACATGTGTCATTGTTTTATAGCGACAATTTCCCGGAAACTCTTACACAATATTCAATATACCTGCATCTGCCCCCTCCACTTTTCCAGCCAGCACTTTCCAACCAGGAAAGGAAATCGTCCTTTTCGATTCAATAAACCCGATAAACAGGACGACTTTATTCGTTCATCAAATATTTCCAATAACCTGCACGACGATAGATGTGGAATGATAAAAATTCGATCATGATCCTTAGCCAGGATCACAATTTTATGAGCTCTTCGATGAAGGTTATTCGGTCAGCGGATGCCTGCATGCGAATTTATGGACGAAATTTGAAAAAAAAAAATTGCGATTTTCATTATGAATATTTATGAGCATATGAGCGTGAGTAATCTTATGTTAAGATTTATGCGCGAATTTTCCAAGAAGAATGATTAGGGATTGAGCTTGTAAGGTGAAAGGTTGCGAAAAAGTCACGTGAGTGCAATTATTCGAAAAATTATTGCACAATTATTGCGTGTTGGTTCACATGCAATTTTGTTGCATTTTTGCATTTGTTATTCGATAGATTTTCAATAGGATTTTCCTGGAAAATACTTAATTTTTGTTTGTAATTTTCTCGTTTGCATTTTAATTCAAATTTCGACTTCAAAAAATATGATAATAATTTAGCAAATGATTTTTTTTTATTTGGAAATCAATGATTATTTCTTTTCAAGGTCAAGCTATGAGAAAATATTTAAAATATTTAAATGTTCTATGTGTTTATATATAACAGCAAATTTTATACAATATTCCAAATATTTCTAAAAGATCTTTATAACCAAAAAAAAACAAATTGAAATTTTCAGCACAACTTCAATTTGTGAATTTTCCTCTGTATCAAAACTAAATTAATAACTTAATTTGTATCTAAATCAGAATAATTATGAAATTCTCTGAATTCCATTCACTCCCTGAAATTCCTGAAATAATTGCAATTCAATATTCGCAATATCAACCGAAAAATTAATTAATTAATTCAATTCAATCGCAAATTAAATTCTCTTTTCCAGTAATAAATCAAATCGACCAGAAATCTTCCCGGAAATGACAATTTCACACATTTGCTAAGCCAAACATCCCCGAAACGAATTTCAATGCAATTCCAACCAAATTTGAAATGAAATTCTTGCATCTGATCATTAATCACCCATAATTAAACGTAATTAAAGGATAACATTGATTAAATCATGAGTTCCAAGGATACAAGATGGACTAATTTCCGGCCAGCTAATGTCTAATATGTCAATGACGTAACGACCGGTTGATTACGTCATCATTCGACTTTAATTGCAAGCAATCAAAAAACCACCCACGCAAAAACCCACCCACATACGATTTGTGAAAGGATAACATCAAATGTGACTGCATGACATCAGGATATTTATCGGTTCGTGATTGTAATACACCCTTCTGGAACGTCAATGTTCACCAAAGTGGAAAATGTTGTTATTTGAACCAACCCCCACTACTGAAGGATGCAGGAATGGGGAAAGTGGTGGGGGAATTGTAAGCAAAACACGAACAATCATAATAAAGATTGGCCGGGAGCACGCGAAGGTTAAACGTCACAATGGACGTCATTTCCTTCATTGATCCAGCCATTGATTAAGTACTCCACGAAGGTCCCGAAAATCCTTAAGGTGGAAAATTTCAAATTCAACACTTCAACGAAGCTGGCTAGAAAAATAGTTGCAAAGATACGAGGACAAAAAAAGCCAAAAAGAAAACAAAAGAAGTTTGATTATCCTTGGAAATCATTATCCTTGAACTGTCCTGTCGGATTCGCAATCCTTTTTCGTTCACGGGGTGTAATTTGCCGCACGAATTTATGGCGAAAATCTCGATTTGCTGAATGTGGGGGTGGGGGAAGTGGAGGGGGAGGGATCATTAAGAGTGACGTGACGTAGGAATGTTGCATGCAACCCCATGACCATGAACGAACCCTATGGCCGCCAGGATAATGATATGGTGGGGGTGCGGGGGTGGAAAGGAGGAGGATAAATGAATGAAAATCGGTGAAAGTGAGGACCGCGTGACGTCATTCGGTTCCTATCTGATTTTGATTCTCCATGCGATCGATTGTCATTTGTCAAATCATGCGCGCTTGTTATGGATATTTGAATTATGTACACATTAAGGGGTGGCATGTTGCGATGGTTGCATGAATCATGGTCCAATGAGAACGGGTGGTGGGGATAGGGGTGAGGGGTCGTTAATGTTGATGATGCGGGGGTGGTAAATGGAAGGAGGGCAGGATTAATGCGCTGGCCTTCTTGGAGATGGCCGAAATTGGTTCAATGTTAATCGCTGAATTGCTGGTTTTGGGTGAAGGTTGGGCCTTAATCACTTTGTGAATCAAATCACTGCGAAATTTCACTATAGATTTGTAAGCATAGCCAATTTCCATTTTTTTGTTGCTTCATTTCTTTTTTTTTACCAAAAAATATCAATTTCTCAGAAGAAAATGACTCAAACTTTTAATGAACGAAAATTTAAAAATTTCATGATATCATTTAGGAAAATTTGACAAGCATAACATAAAAAAATAAATAAAATAAGAATGTGACCTTCTCAAAAAATATTTTGAAAACATGCCAAATGACTGCATAAAATTCCCAAAAAATCGACGCAATTAAAAATGGAAATCTCCAAGTTAAATGTAGGTATATTAAAAGTTATTAAGTATTTCTTCGAAAATTTATGAATAACGAAAATAAAATTTCAAACAGATTAGGAAATTCCAATTGCATCATTTACGACCCCACGATTTGCCATCTCAATGCCAAAAACAACACAGAAATAATCACCAAAACGAAATTTGCTTCAATGAATAACAACAAGATCAAAAACAACCCAAAACAAAAATAATCAATCAATTACTAATGGAAAACTTAAAAAGTTGATTTCAAATAGAAAAGAAAATATATATATTTTCTAATGGAAAAACTTCCTGAAGTATTTGAAGAAATATTTGGTTTTCTGAAAGTTAGATAAACAAATACAAATTTTAAAAAGAAAAATAAATAATCTGAAAGTTCAAAAATAACATAATCTGGAGTAATTTAAATAACACAAAAATAAAAAACAACTCATCTTAGAAAAATAATCAATAAATATTAGTAAAAATTAGTAATCAAAAAAATAGTCAATTAATTGTAAATAGAAAATTAAATAAAAATTAATTTTAATTCATTTACTGAAAGATATTGCAACAAAGTTCAAAAACTTTCCAAGAATTTCCAGAATATTTCCACGATTTACTAGTTCAAAAATGAATAAACAATTAATTTGATATCTTATCATAAAGATATGGACAAAAATCAGAAATATTTACGACAACAAAATAGGAAACAACAAATCTCACAAAAAAATAAAATCAATTATGTTTCATCAAGAAACAATGTAATAATTGAAAAAAAGAGAAAAGAAAATAAAAGAACAAAAAGCAAAAACGACAAAACAAATGACAATAATAAGGAAAACCGGAAGTAATAACCTTCAGCTTGAATTTCCCGACATTCCTTTTCCTCTAAAAAAATATGGAAACCGGAAATTGAGTTACAATTCCTCATCCACTCAACAATCCTCAGTAATTAACTCGAGCAGGATTTCCAGGATAATAAACAATAATGCGCAACAATATTAAGAATTAAGATAATGTCACAACGTGTGATTCCTGGTTCCCAATGAAAACCTGGAATTTTATCCAAGTTCATCGAGAGCGCGATTATAAAATCCGCGCAGGTTCAATAAAGGTCCTTCGCCCTGTTGTCCTAGTGCCTTAATTCGACCCAGTTTCCTCCTCCTCGGTTCCACCCCGCACTTCCCACTCCTCAGCACTCCTCCTGGGGGATGACTCGGGCTGCTGGCTGCAGTTCGCCGCCCCCGAAAGCGCCGCGCCGCGACCTAGTTTCATCCCGATCGGCACGCGCTTCCCGCCCGGCGACCGGGAGCGCGACTCGGGATGGCGCGTCCCGGTGCAATGCACGACCGGGGGCGGTTCGTCGACCTCATCCGCACTCGGATGCATTCGGCGCGATGCGTGCCGAATTATCGGGATCATCTGCCGACGATGGCGAAAATGAAATTCGCAATTCCCGCCCGCAATTGCGATTAACAATTGCGCTTAACCAGCTCCTGCGCAAGCAGCAGCGCGTAATGAATGAACATCCATTGCAAATGCGGATTGGCATGCTGCCATGCAGATAGCGCACCAACGCAACGTTTGGCTTTATTTTCGGCGCCGTTTCGACGTTTTACTACTTTTCCGCCCGCCCAATTAACATTCCAATCGGGATTATTCGCGATGCGATGCCATCATCGATTCCATTTTCTTGCCAGCGACATCTTCATCAGGACATTTCCCATGCGTTTTCCACGTTTGCAACGAGCACGTGCGAAATTTACGTAACGAGACATACGTGATGACAACTACAGCGAAATATCACATACAATATTGTTGCAAACTTGAAGAATATACAGAGACAAAATGACAGATGTGAAATGTAATAAAATAGATGAAAAACAACCGTGGAAGTAACATTTTCAGTTGGACGTAAATACACCAAATATTTTGATATCATTGCTATGAGTCAGACAAATTTACAGAATTTGGTGTTCAATTTGCAAGCAAATTGTATACAAATTTTCATTTTGAGTAATTGCACAATAAAATTACCTCAAAATTAATTGAATATGATATAAAACGTTGAAATGAATTTGTCTGGTTGCTTTTTGTACTGATAGTCCGTCTACAACGATCAAATTTAGCAATTAACAAGAAAAAAAGCTGATTAAAAATTACTAACAAAATTTGACAATTTGAATTTTCCCCAAGCTTCGAATTTCCACCACGAGATGGCGCCTCTTTCCAAAATTGATGTCAAAATGACAAATTCGCAAAAATGATGCGAAAAATCAGGAAGAAACGATTCCGTAAGATGTTGCGCCACAAACAGCAGCGGGAAAGTCGCTAACGCATGACAGCATCCACGCGAATACGCGTAAAAACGGCGATGATGCTGCTGGTGCACCTGGTGCTCGCTCGAGGAAATCGCACGCTGGCGACGACGTCAGCGCACGCAACGAGCAGCTGGGCACGAAAACGAGCGCGCTACGTGGCAGCGCCCGTCGACGTAAGAGCCCCACATGAATAAATTCTAAAATAAACATCCTCCGCGTGCCAAAAACGCTCCACGCCGCGTTTCAGATCGCCGCAGCATATTCAGCCCTACAAATCGATATGTGATTAGGCATCAACCTCCACAAGAGGGAATAGAAGACAACAACCCCGTGGAAAACTTGAAAAGTTTCGGAATTGTTGAAATTCGCATTTCCAAGTTTTTTTTGGTTACCCTCTCAGGATGTTTTATGATTCGCGGAAATCACCAGATCGCCAACGATTGCGTTTTGTTTTGTTAATGAGTAAGCTCGTAAATCGCTGGGAAATTAAACGGGCGCACGTGAAAACATTATTTTTGGCTGTAATTATTGCCGTTTGCGCAATGTTTTCGCGCGAGGTACACGTGCGAGCCATCGTCACCTTCAGCCGCTCAGAATTTTCGACGGCGGCGTTTGTTTTGGCTGAAATGAAGCAATCAATCAATCATGAAATAATTACGATCTCCGAACGAAAAGAAGATCATGAACTATAGGCTTACCTCATCGCACACGTCAAATCAAAATCTAACTTCATTTGTTTATTTGTTTGTTTGTGATTTCTCCATTGTTGCCAATCACAACACCGTTACCAATAAATAAATGAACGCTTATCGAATCAGATATCTTCATTTCCACGATTTATCCTTTAAATAATTAAGTCGTGAAGGAATTGCAATGATAATGATGATTACGATAGCTCAATCTAACCTCATCTTCCAATCCCGAATTTCAACGCCGATCTTCATTTGTTTTACCCCGCAAACAATACAATAACTTAAAAAGAAAACAAAACAAATGAAATTCGACCAAACAACTCACCAATTAGAAATTTCCCAGCTGGAAAACGCTGCAAGGAAAATTGTTCGGCGACTCCGCTGACTTGTATAACCTCAATTCGCGCGATTAGTCCTGAACCTGGCTCGCTGCACGGCTGAATAAGGGGGCCCTTCACTGCACTCGAGACTGCAAAACAACTGATGTCAATGCACGTTTGTTTGCGCGTTTCGTCCCTTGCAGGTGTCGGTTGTTGTTGTTGATGATGATGATAGTGATGTCGCTGGGGCCCCCGGCGGGCTGATCGGCGCACATGCGAGCAGCGCCCCGCAAAGACACCCGACTCTTCGACGGCGTTTTGTTGCTAAATTTTCGCACGTTTCAGGTTGCGCTCGCTCGTCGTTCGATCGTCAAGCACACTCGGCCGGCACGGTACGAAGCAGCCGCACGAGCTGCCGCGCTGCTTGTGCCGCTTTCGCACCGATTTGAGATTCGCGCAGTGGAGCACTGCACCGCAGGACAGGACACTCTGGGCCCAATCATACTCGTTCAAATCCTTGCTTGTTTCGCTAGAAATCAGGAAGAATTTCAAGAGGACAACAGCTGATTGGTACCTAATGCGCCCTCTAGAGGCAAAATTCTGTAACTTAAAATGTAATAATTTAATAACAAAATTTTACTAATAAAATATATAATTCTAATAAACATAACTGTTATATTTCATGATGAAGGATGAAGGATGGTTTATTATAAACAAATTGTGGATCCAACAAAACAATATAAAGTGCATTGCGACCTCTATTAGTTGAGATTTGAAACATCCTTTCTTTATGTCTGCAATTTATTTATTTACATAAACAATATTAAT
>JARJDZ010006441.1:0-15454 GCA_030264555.1 Aleochara sp. GC000083
ACGACGGCCAAATGATTCACGACTCCCGCAAGTACCATACGGAGAACATCATCGGCGTGCCCGCATACAAGACGCACATGCGGTTGACAATCGCCAACATCCAGCAGCCCGACTACGGGACCTACAAGTGCGTCGCCAAGAATCCGCGCGGCGAGACCGACGGAACGATCCGATTGTACAGTGAGTTTCATTATACCGTCTTCGTATCGTATTCATGCGCCGCCAGGAAGCGCGCCCCCGCAACAGAACACTGACGCTGCAATTGCTGCTATGAAATGCATGGATTTCCGTTTTGGTTACATTTGTCTTTTTGTTGTTGGTTTATTTTCTGGGGGTAATGTTTCAAATGACATTATTTTTTCTGCCTGAGGAAAAAAACACCTGGCAAACTTATGAAAGCGATTTGTCGTTTAGATAATAACATAAGGCGTCTGTAGAAAACTGTACTAAATGCAAACGCGGAGAAGCTGGGATGAAAATAGCAACCCTACGAGATAGAACCACTGGAAATGAAATCGGGATATGCGAAACGTGCGCGCGCGAAACCGCCCGGCTCCAGCGAGTTCCAACTCGGCGGTAATTAAACTACGTAAAGTAATTAAGATTAGACACTGCGCAGTCGGTATCAGTAACATCTTAATATTTGGCGCTCCGAATGGAATAAATTATTAGTGCGGTGGTAAGCAAGCCGTTTAGATGCCATAAATTACGCCGTTATAGAGCAATTTGCCATAAAAGTGGAATCGCTGCCGGACGGTGGCAGCGGTGGCGGTGTGGTGGCCGCGCCGATGCCACCACTAGCGATGGGGGCGGTTCGGTTTGGCGGGCGCTGGGGGGCTGGGGAACGACGCTCTTGGCGCGGTGTCATATATCTGGAAACCGTTAGAAAGTACTTCGCAAAGAAACTTGTGCACAACAATAACGGGCGACAGATGCGCGCTCGTATTTCATCCCTTATGAATGCCGGACGCGGGCGCCCCCGCCGAATGTCATGCCGTCACCACCGTCGAACGATGAAGATGGCGCGCGCCGCCTCCGGGACAACAACTAGTTACACCGACCGGCAATTACAAGTGCCAACTGGACGCGCGCTCGCCCATAAAACATCCGCGAGAGGACGAGTGCAAGTTTGGCGAGCACATTGCAAAAAAGCAATATGTGCACACAAGAAAGCCGAGATCTTGATGGGGGCGACATCTTTCAATTTTCGATGCGCGGCGATCAACGTTGCCAAAAAATCAAACTTTACCGCTTTGTTTGGATACATTATAACTTTTTTCGGTTATCGAACACGTGTTTGTACTTGTTATTATTTTCTTCCATTTTTCATGCATTGTGGACATAATTTTTCTGCTAGGATGAGCATGAGCATGTTCAAGAAAACGATTTTTTGTACGCTTTCGTGGGTGTCTTTCTTAAACCACCCCTAAACTTATTTATGTAAGATCAAAGTTCAAAACCCAAATTCCTTCAAAAATTTAGTGATCCCACACTGATAGTGACTCCATCTGTTCAGTAAATGTACTTTTATTGCGAGTACTTTGTTTACGATACATCAAACCCGATAAAAAACATTTTCTCGCGTTTGTCACAACTTCATCTGTCAACCAATCAATTTCCCGAGCAATTCTTTGAAGTCAATAGAATTTAATAGTTTTTAACTCGTTTTCCCTTGTATTTCATTAAAATAATAAAACAAGTACCGAACATACGGTAAGTACACTTGTCTTCCGAACTGACGCGAAAAATTGTTGGGAAGCGCTCCTACAATAAATTTTATGCGCATTTATGTTGAAAGTTTCACTCTGCAAGTCTTCGGTAGAGAAGAAGTATGAGTTACACTCCGGATCAGTGTTTTAAAGTGACAATAAAACTTCAAGATGATAACAAGTGCGCAAAAACAAATCATTGAACAAATAATAGAAATGCGCATACTTCCGGTTTGAGGAGTTGTTCCATCAAACAATAAATAAATTAAATGTTCCCCTGAAGAAAATTGTTGAAAATTCCTATTGTTTTTTTAAATTTTTTACATTGTTTAAAATTGTTGATACTTTGCTCGCGTTGTTTCTTATTGTTTAAAAATATCTCTCGAAAATGTGAGTGAATTTCTGTGGGGATATATGCCAGCAATAATCGCCTTCCGAGTTGTCTTCCGCATCACAAACATCTATGCAGAACTTCACTCGAACGCACACCTAGATGCAGCGGGGGTGGCATCTTGTGATGCGAATGTCACCCCGCATCTATGTGCTCGTATGACTGAATATGTCCGTATGGGTTGTGGGTCCATTGAGCCACCCCCGAAGAGCATGTAAGCGGGTACACTACATCCATCCGGGCGCGCTCCCTTTTCATCTCATAACGTGACAAGATTCGCAAAGTAACACCGCGCGCTCAACACGTGTCGTTTCTATAGCAACAACTTCGACTCCCCGTGTCGATGCTGCCCACCGCCACCATCGTCTTGGCTTCTTCGGGCGCCATGTTACTCCAGGTCTAATACTAACGATTCGCGGAAAGGGGGGTCGTTAAAGATCCGTTTTACAATTGCGAATTTTTCGGGATAAACTAGACGCGATGAATGAAAGAGACGTCATGAAATAACCGCAACAATTTTTGCGACATCAACCGACGGATGAGCTGTCACACGGTCGGACGTGTAGCGACAGGACGCGAACAAGCGGCGTCCACGGTAAGCAGGCAAATAATTGCATTATTAATCTTGATTGGCACTTATTCATGACGGGCGCGACAAATTTCGGCGCACTCGACGTCGACGTCGATGTCGACAGCGCCGTCAGCGGTGTGTGAGAGTGGCCGCCACCGCCACCGGCGGCGGCGTGCGTCCCGACGCCTGGAGCGACTCACTCGACTCGTTCGACGCCGTCTAATTGAGTTATAGCATTCAATCAGTGTCACTGTGTTCGAATTCCGTAATTCATCAGGACGCGCGCGCGAACCCAGTAAAAATGAATTTCTATGATGTTGATGATGATATTTCCCGCAAATCCTCACACCATGAAGGTGGCTGCGATTTTAATTTAGTTGGTTGTCAACGAAGCGAAATGCATGGTTACATGATAACTGCATGATTTGATGGAAGCACTTCTCCAATTTCAATACGATACTTTCAATTCTGATTTGCAATTTTGCCTTACACTCATCACCCAACAACAAAAAAAAAACGATATGAGAATCAAAGTGACAGATGCAACTTGATAGGTATCGGTGTATCCTTATGAATTTACTTCTTCCACCCACGACTCAAACTCTAATCACATGTCGTCTAGGATGAGACTTAACTTAAGCGCGCTTGCGGCGTTGTTGATGCATGTTTTTGTCGCAGCCTCCTCGCCACCTACAACATCGCCAAAGCCGACGACTACGGACGCGCCGGGTAGTCGAAGCAAGGATGTCTGGGGTGGCAGCAGCGCCGATCTCAACAACTCCATCTACGGCAATCAGACATCCCTCAATACCCACTTAGCTGAGAAAGGTATCGTCTGACTCATCTGACTCCTTCTCGTTCGATCGTGACCGCCCCCGCACTAATCATACATCATTCATTCACACGATACGCGAATCGGTTCGGTTCCGCTTCGGGGATGACCACACACTGACCAGACGTGGTGCCAAATTTGGCTTCTTCATTCTCTTACTCTTTACTTTCTCCATTGCGAATCTTGTATCTTGTTTCCGAGTTGAAATTGTCTACTAGAGACTATAGAAAATTGAATACGTCTCTCTGGAAGCGCAGCAAGCACTTGCACAAAAGCATGATGATGGTTTTGACACAATTAGCAAACGCACACCGAAAGCGTCTCTCCAGAGCAGCCAAAGAGCACCAAAACGCTTCTCTCTCTTCTCTTCGAATTTGCACACAATCCACACACATTCGCAGAGTCGAAATTTATCATTGAATTCCTCATTCATTTTATCATCAACCATCACGAAATATTTCAACGAAGAAAAGAACTAATGTCGTTTTGTTATTAAAGGTTCCAAGTATCAATCAAACCTCAACGAGATCGACAAATCGGAGCAGAAGTCCGGAACGGATGTGGACAGCAAAGGCGCCATCTACGAGTGGCCCTCGTCGGAAGAGAACGCCTCCAGTAAGTCTCTTTTATCAGCGAATTTGATACGAAATTATTTGGTTTTCTTCATCTTCGGAGATTTCTATGCGCATAAAAAGCTTCGGTCTTATTGAAGCGACCATCAGGTATATATTTGTCAACGAATTTCCATTTAAATTGCAAACATATTGCACGCCGCGAAAAGAAATACAGTGTTGCAACTAACTTCGCGCACCTTGGTGAGATTCGGACTGTGGAGGCGGCGGTGGCGACGCGCGTCCGTGAAGCGGACAAACGACTCCAAACGCGATCTACCTATAATTCGATTCCTTTCAAAATGTGACATCAAAACGTTGAAAAAGTTTTGACATCGGCCAACGAGCGTGCGGACGTTGATGTTATCATCGGTGTGTGCGATGGCCCGGATGGCGAATTCGACTTGGGGGTGGGTGGCGCAAGGGGGCGGCTTCAAAGCGTGTCGGACATTCGCACACAGGTCAATATGACTCGTAGGAAATTGAGAAAACTCCATTTCCGACAGCGTTTACAACGTGCGGACAATACATCGATGCCATCTAGCCAACTGGTGGATGGAGACGGGGGCGGCGGAGTTCCAGAATGAAAGAAACGAAACGGCGTTGACGTCCGAGATTTTCAATGAGTTGTTGAACTCTGAAGCTCTTCCTGTTTTCAAGATGCCCCTTAATTTTTTTCTAAAAGTAGAAATTTTAGAATTGACTCTCCAACTGAAATATCCCCCATTCAAATTTTTTGAAAAGGTACTAAGAAAATGTGTGTCTCAAGGTGGAATTTTGCAATAAATCCGCAAATCAAACACTCAAACGAGAACTGCCGCATTTCTTCGACGATAAAACCAGAGCGGGAACAATAAACGGCCGAAATAGATAATAAATACGTGCGTGTATACATAAATGATGGTTTCACGCGCACACAGAGCGCGGAAAATGCGCGGATAAAGTGCGAAGATGGCGCGCCGGTAAATTCGCAGGAATTACGCCCGAAAATATATCCAAATTGGGTAACATACCACCACCACATACGACAAGATGTAAATTCCGCGAATGAAGTATGTATGGGGCACACACGAGCCCGAAGAGGGAATATTATATGCGACTGGGGAGAACACATCAAAGACAATGCGTTTGTGCGGCGCGAAATCCAGCGACGATTCCACTTTGCGTAAACGCAAACGTAACGCGAACTTAACCTTTGCTTTGCTTCCTTGCCGCCACCAGCCGCCACCCCCGTCGTGTGGGTTGGTGCGGGAATCCCCGGAAATGGTCGTGAAGCAGCAGACGCGAGAGCAACCGGTGAAAGGAAACTCACGGGGGGACATAGAAGGTAGCATGCATCGCTCCGACCGCAGCAGCAAATACGTAATTATGAATATTTTACTATTGCCGCCCCCGACACACATGCACGTGAATGGGGAGCACGCTCCAGCGTACTGATGATGATCGTGCTTCCCGATTCCAGAACCAACCCCCCATCCCTCTCCGAGGGCTTCTTTCACGTATTCTAATATTCGCTCCATTCGAATAGCCCCGCGCTTCCTCTTTGTTGCCAACGACGACGTCGGGTCGGCGTTTGCCAAAGTGCAACTTACGAATGCAAATTTGCATTACACTCCCCTGATCGTATCAATTGATCCTCTATCTTTCTACTTCTGCATGGATACGACGCGAGACGTAAAGAATGCGGCGAAGATGGCAGCACCATTAAAATAGTGACGCGAAACTTGAATTTATAAAGGAAACATGCAACCATTAAAATTTGATGATGTCAACATTCATTCAGTAATCCTCTACTAATTGTTTGCAAGTACCAAAAAAAAAACATGAAGAAAACCAAATAGTTGCAAATATTTCAGGTATATTTTGCAATTCTGCATGAATAAACATATTTTCCTGGATGACCTGGTGATAGCATATGCTGACGAAAAATAACGCATCCCATCATTTGTCCCTCGTTTGCTTCCAGATGCCCGTTTCGAGATAACAAGGATATGGGGAGCACCGCTTCACTTCGTCGCCGTCAGCAGCGTGCTCCTTGCATGCGCCCGCCTCCCGGTGTCGATGGGGCGGTGAAGGAGGACGTGCAAACCCTCGCACGATGATTATAACGTAAGATAGACGTAAGATACAGGCAAACACATACACCGATTAGATGTTATCCTTCAGACAAAAGACAGTAAACAGAAACGAAAGAGCGTTTCCAGCACGTACACACATAGAAATTACGCAAAGTTTAAACGAAGCAAACAATTAAGAAAGACAAGTAAAAACGTGACAATGCGTCGTGAAAAAACAGCAAAGAAGGAGGCAACAAATTGCAATCGCGGGACGACGGGCGTATATTTTTAAATCAAGACTGAAAATCAGTTAGGATAATGAAATGAACTAATTTACTATACTAATTAGCATAGACTAGAGTTGCATACTAATTTTCACTTGTTCGGGGAGGCGATGGTAGACATCCCGCGGAATGGCGCGCGGATCGGCGCGCAAAACAGGATAACTATGTGTCTAGTGTACAGATGGGCGACGGGAAACGGGAAGAGATATGCTCGCGTAACTCAATGCAAATCCAACTCAAACGAAATACGAATGAACTATTCCCATACAACCGAACGAATCCGCCCGAACAAGGAACAACTGCTATGTTATGCAAATAGCGGCAGCAAGCGAAGTAAACAAATTAATAATAAAAATTCCCTGTTCGTGATGTATATCAGACGCATACATCCAGGATTGGATTAAGTTTGAATCTTTGAATCTTTCAAGCCATTGCCCCCCACGTCTGAGTTTGTAAAGTTATAATGTGACTTCAAATGTGTTACAACTTGAAGAAAATATATTCGAAATTGTTGATAAGCAAGAATAATTATATTTAATATACGAATTTCCCTCTGTGCGTAATGTTGAATGATGAAATCGGTAAGTTCCTAGCGTTTCTTCCTTTTGATTAAAACCCGTGAGTATGTCGCGCATGCGGCTGTACAATTAGCTTCCAAATGTATTCTGATTTCCAATGCTATTTGCAAAGAAAAATTCGTTCCCATAACCATAGATTATTGATAATATACGAGAAATGTATGCGTATGGCTGGGATATAGATAGAGTATTAAACAATACGTTATGAATATATAACAAATATTATCTATATGAATTAAATAACTATAAATCAAATTATGATAAATAAGGTGCATATGTATGCAAATGCATTAATTGCGAATGGAAATGAATTCCACATAGTGTACAGGGCAAATTGATAATGATATTGCGAACGGTGTTAACGCTCATTAATTTCATTTAGGGAAAGCAACACCCAACTCGAGGTGCGAAGAAAGAGCTGTTTATTAATTAATTTTAATTACCCCAAAATGGACGATGCTATTGTCTTTTGTAAATACCGAAATAGATTGTAAATGAAGTCGCTGGGAAATTGTTGCAAAGCGGATTGATTGTATAAAAGTGAAGAAAATTACGCTGTAAATAATATATGATGCTATAATAATGGATAAGATTATGAAACGGCTTCAAGACGATTGATTAATTTCCCGTTTGTAGTGACACAGAAAGATTCCTACTTATATTGTCTACCTTATAAACAAACAGGGTATTAGAATTTTCTTGGTAACTATACGCAGAAGATTTAAAAACATTGTAGAAAAATCATTCCAATCAATACCCAAAAGAGATATTGATAAGATGCTTCCTGGTTTTCGCAATAATTAATCATTTCTAAATTCAAATCAGAGTGAATATTTTGAAAAATTCAGTAGAAGCAGTAAAAATTCATTAAATTTTTGTAACAGAATTCCAATGAGTAAATTAAATCTTGATACCAGTTTGTACATTAATGTATCATAGACACAACTAACGAGTATAAATAATACGATAGAGACGTCGCTTATTGCAGAAATCACAATAAATGCGCCAAATAAACAAGCAAAACTCATAAGCAAATATTTGAAAAATAACTAATTAATCAAATGCGTACAAGGCATGGCAAAATATGGAGAGATATTGTACATAGTAATAATGAAATTGTTTATAACCAAACTACGAGTATAGACATAACAATTAAAAAAGAAATGATACGTAAATTTGGACAACAATTATCTACCATTTGTAAACAAGATATTTTTAAAATTTCATCCGAAAATTAGCGATTGTAATCGAAGGGTTAATCAAATGAACAAAACGCAGAAGAATAAATTTGCGAATTCGATACATGTGATGATGAAGGCCCACCAAGTGGGATGTCACACAGGGAATAATTCATGGCAATTGATGGCAAAAATATGAAGAACCCAATCCTGATTTGCGGCGATTTTCTGCGAAGGGGGGACGACAAACGGCGGAAATTCGCGTTGATCTCGACGCGCAATGAATGATTGAAAACGAGGATTATGTACGCATAAATTCGTTGGCGAAGTGGATGTCCTCGAATGAAGCGCATTGGCGATGATGAATTGAATACAAGCACGGATTAATTATTATTATTGTAACATATAGATATATAATACCATACGAGTACGCGAATAAGGGACATTCGCACAAACCCAATATATTATTGCATATAATGTTATACGATTGAATAATGCGAGCGAAAAGCCATGAGTGGAGGGAGTGATAATAAGAGAGTGCGTATGCATTTACAGGAATTATACGAGCGCGCTTTTCATCACACTCAGAACACATGAAAATACTATGTCATTATAAATCAGCAATCATTAACAGATAGATATCTAATTATAAATGAATGTGCTCACTGTGCGTTTGTAAAAAAAACCAAGACTACCAAAAAATTATGGTAAATTATATGATTAATAAATTATGATAACATCAATGAATTTCTATGTCCCCTAAATTTCCCTCTATAATAACAGAATTTGTACCGCGATTAATTAATGGATTTTCAGGAAGTTTCCAAATAACAGGTTCCATGATGAATTTCATAAAGAAAATTGAATCGATGTATGAATATCCGGCCATCGCGTCAATACCGCCGACTGATTTATTATTGAATTGAAGGTAAGTGTTAATTAATGCACATTATTGCATTATTTCATTGTATCATGAGCGAGTAACATTCATCCATTATTTTATTAGTTTATTAATGGCGTACGGAAATCCATGTGTGGCCGGGCGTATTAGTTATTATTAAATTTTCGACTGCACGCTGAGTGCAACGAACGCGAATTAATACGTGCGTTTGCAATCACATGCACGTGGATTAAATATTGATAAGCTGCATTTGTAACGAGTTCGGTGCATATTAAATTCATTTTTTAATCAGTCAGTCAGTTCGCGTTGATTTTATTATATTTTATTCAACTGATACGTTTTACTCGCAATTAAACTCGGTATTAAATTAAAGGTGTAATTTGTACACAAAATAAATAATTGTTAATGTCAATAATTCCAATTTGTTTTCGTTTTTCATCAATGAATTAAATTGCTTCATTATATCACCCCAATCAGAAAATAATCATAATTAAAAAATTGAATTGAATTATAAAATAACGACTCATTATATAGCGGCATAAAACAAGAAGAAATAATCGCGCAAGTAGATTCAAAGGAAAAGTTCGAAAACGTTCAAAGAATAACCGCAAACATTTTACAAATATTATCAGATAGCAAACCGAGGAAGATTCATTAAAACCGCATTTATTTACACGAGCTCATAACGTAAATCATATTCACTTATAAAGTTCATATTCCATATGGAAACCCGTACGCGAGAAGTGCGCGGGCTGAATCCGTCATCAAATCCCGCCCAGACCGAAATTTGTTTGTAAAGACAAGTCGTTCAAAGTGAGCGAAGATGTAAATGAAATCGGATGGATGTGAATAAATGGATAGACGAGCAGAGATGAAAAAACGACGATTCCATTCGAGACGAACAGAGACGCGAAGCGAAAGTCCTATTTGCGAATGTGGCCGACGAATACGACGACACCGAGCGCCATTCACGTACGTATTGCAAGCGAACATTAATATATCGGTAGGAAATTTAATTTGCGAAAGTGGCTTCAGTGATTTTAGCACGCTGCGCTGTGTGTAACTTGCGCACAACTTTCGTCGTCGCCCAGAGAAACGCGTGCTTCTGGCGACGACGACGTATCACATCAGTGAATAGTCCCGAAATTTCCAGCTGGCAAAAAGGGACGATGAAGGTTCCCTTCTTGCGATTACATAAATATAATGAGCTGACCACCGCGATCCCACCCAAGATACAGAAGATCTAAAAGTTGAGAAATTAGAAAATATGAAGTTTAATGATAAAAATTCAATTGGGAATGAATTCAGAAACGAAATGAATCACGACCTATACCACGAGAAAACGAAGTGATGCTTTTGATAAATCAGCAAATTGCTCGGTGAGTTGAACCGCCACCAGAGCCGCCGATGGGGGCGGTGAGTGGATGAGCGAGTGGAAAAGCCCCTCAACGACAACGGCAAAAAATTCTATAATTTATCGCAACATTAGTACTCTCCACGGTTTACAGCGACCTTAATGTCGTACTTGACGACAATAAACACTTATAAATCCCAATAGAAGCAAAAAGCTGTCCTCCCCTAATCTGGTTAGATCGCCCGCAACGCGTCGCGCCCGCTACACTTATTACCCCGGCAAGCACCCATTGAATCGTTCTGCCACCCCCAGCTACGACCATTGCCGCCGCTTTCATTCCCCATATTCGATTCATTCACTGCGCATTTACCCCCCGACATTCCCTGTGTTTTCAGATTTTCCCGTTTCTACGTTTCTTTGTTGAAAACCTACTTCAAAGAGCATTGCATATGTTCCCCCCTTCCATAACCAAGTAAAATCTCCATTGCAATTCCTTGCAAATCTAACATTTCTTAGTTCTCTAGTACCATATACTTGTTGCTTCAACAATCTGCGCTATTATGCCATAATTAATACGTATTTGCTTAATGCAATTATATTTGCAGAAAACCTTCGAGGCTTTGTAATGAAATTATAGTTGGGCGTGTAAATTTGCTTGCTACTTGGGCGAGTTTCAAAGAAAATATGTTTTTCTGCATCCCCGTAAGGGAGAGAAAAGTTAGCGAGCAGTGGAGACTTTTAATTGTTTTTCCACAACACAATCAAGTTACCTCACTAATCCGTTTAGATTATCTTGTTGCGGCGTGATGTGTTGTTACGTCGTGGTGTTTGCGCAGCGGATTTCATTCTCTGAATAAAATTACGGATTTTCTCAATTTCACAAAGCGCGTCCGAATGAAAACGCCGATAAAAACTTTTATGCATGTGGCGCTTTGCTTGTTCCGCATATTTAAGCTGGATTTACTTTCTGATTCAACATCTACTTAAAATGTTGCTTGTAGACAATACCTTCAAATTATGCAATTCGTGGAATTGCGATATTACTACCAGGTTTCTTATACGTGGGAACTGTTGGTGCTCCAGGTTCCAATTCGATTCCATTTGTGGTTAGTGCGTTTGCATTTGCATTCAAGCGAAAATAGTTGCGTGTTTAGCGTTGGACACGTTTGTAATTAAAAGCGCTAAACGAGATTTAAATGTCGACACCCATTTTTGGGGGGATTTACCAGGGACAACATGTAAACATGTCTATACCTCATTTTCCATCGATTTCGAATTTCCCTCGGTAAATCGACAACCGTTGTTGATGCTCGTGATGAAACTAGTAGATTTGGTTGACAGACTATCTGGATGTACCTCTCTGATGACAATCTCCAATCACCAACAACTAAAAAAATGAGTTTTGTTAATAAACTTCGAATTTACATGTAATCAATAAAGTTGTATGCAAGTGACAAGAATTTCAATGATTTCCCTAAACCTCTCTCGTTATTAAGTGGGTATCATTTGACAATGTTCAAAAATTATGAAAATATGAAATTATTTCTATCGTTAAATTTATCTGAACACCCAGTGAATGTTTAAACCCATGAAGGAAGAGGAGAATGAACGAAATTTCATTTTATTTATATAGCAATCAGAAACGAATTGGGTACCAGATGTCGTTGTCTATAGTAATCAACGACAACGGACCGCAACCGGATGCCCGCGACCCTATCCCACCCAGCACATTCCTGACCGAGTGCGAGACCCGTCGGGGAAACGGGTTCAGCCACGAAATCGACGCGATTGAACCGCCAAGGAATGGCAATGAAGAGCGGAACGACCGCAACAACGCGGAAGAGAAATCCGAACGAGTGCGAATCTCCCATGGAAATTACCGAGCCCGAAAGTCCCCTAATAATCAGGCAACTGATTTGATGAAATACTAAATAGTTTTACATTGGGCTTGTGGGATACGTGCCGAATACGTCCCAGGCATTGATTAAACATACGCACACTTCGTCCAACTATTGTCAACAACAAGTTCCCACCGTGTTGGACAACTTTGTTACAAATGTGACAATTATTCAATGCTACTCCCAAAGTTGATTACATGGGAACCAATCAATATACATATTTGGACCGAATTAGAGCGATCATACATTTAGAGAGAGGTAAAGGGAAGAACATTGCAAAATTCGTGTTATGTTCAATGCAATGAAATTTCTTATACCAACCTAGCTAAAAATTCAACGGTGAATTCATGGCCGCATCATATGCACATACGCAAAACGCATGTATACTCGTTGTGGACGTCTGGGAGTTTGCTCGTCGATGAAGGTTCAAGTTTGCGTAGTGCCAACCTTAAGTTTGTATGGAGCAGCCGGAAAACGGTGAGTGTCCTCGACGCAGATGCTTCAGGTCTTCCAACGACGATGTTGTAGTATTAAATCTAAAAGAAATCATACCTCCAAAGGACGCAGCGGGAGCAGAAGCAGCAGAAGTAGTAGCAGCTACGAAGACGACGATGACGACGACGGCAGCAGCAGTGATGACGACGACGGCAGCAGCAGTGATGATGACGACGACGGCAGCAGCAGTGATGACGACGACGACGGCAGCAGCAGTGATGACGACGACGACGGCAGCAGTGATGACGACGACGGCAGCAGCAGTGGTGTCGACGACGGCAGCAGCAGTGGTGTCGACGACGGCAGCAGCAGTGATGTCGACGACGGCAGCAGTAGCATCGACGCCCTCGACGAAGATGCTTCAGATCTTCCAACGATGTTGTTGTAGTATTAAATCTGAAAGAAAGCATACCTCCAAACGACGCAGCGAGAGCTGCAGAAGCAGCCGAAGTAGTAGCAGCTACGAAGACGACGATGACGACGACGACAGCAGTAGCACCGACGACTTCAGCACCAGCAGCAGAAGCGACGACATCAGCAGCAGCAGTAGAATCACCAGCTCGGCAGCATCGTCGACGACGACGGCAGCAACAGCGGCAGCAGGGGTAGCAGCAGCATCGTCGAGCCGCCTCCTCCTCCTTCTCCTCCATCCCCGACCTGTGAAGCATTCAACGTTATACGACCAAGTCAAACACGTTAATATGAATAGAAACGTCTGAGAGAGTTCCCCACGTGCCGAGCGGGTCAAACAAACAAAAACGCACCCGCCGTGGCCTCTCAGCACATTTCGTTTGCGGCGCGTTTACACACTCACCTTGTGTTATGTGCGATGATCGTTAGCTCCACCGCAAGATGTACGCCGAATGAAAATTGGACGCAAAGGTGAATGGCATCGTCTGCATCCGTGTATGCAAAAGGGCTACACGGATGTGCGATCACCACTCCGGATAAGAAGGACAAACTCAAGACCCACTAGCGCAACATCAAATGATATTGCAAAAGGTCTCGACGGCACGGCCTGAGCCGGCGAACGAGATAGGGACAAATTACGAAAGCACCGCATCGTCGGCCACAGCCGACACGCGAACACCAGTCGAGATAAATTGCGTATGCAATGCCTCACCAAACCTCCAACGCTCGCCGAAAAGTTGATGTAGTCCGCTGCGAAGACCTGGGGGCCGCGTACACCTCCACCACCGCCGACATGATCCCTTCCGCCACGCAGATGTAGATTATTATTTCAAATATTTGATCACAGCCTCCTGAAAATACACCAAACTTATGAGACGGGCGAATATGGCTTGCAAAAAGTCGGCGCATACAAGCACGCATATGAAAACGCATGAAACACGTGTGCATCAAATATTTATGAAAACTGCTATATTTCACCTGTGATTTCCTTTACGCTGTGGAAACAATCTTTTTGTTGGATGCCTCTCACTTATTACTCATGCCGCCCGTGAGGATTTGTGCGATGGCGTTAATACTGCGAGGGCCCTAATGCAAAAAAACGGCGAATTAATTGGTGGGCGTTTAACTGAACCAACAAATCTATGAAGGTGAACCAGGAATCACACACTGAATGATATGCGATATGAGAGTCATGTACACGGGAGCGGCGTCTATAAAATGGCCGCCTATGGGAATTGCTACATGCATTGTAATGTAATATGGAAACTCACCTTATGACCATAATATTTGTTGCACACTTATTTCACACCAACATTCGACGAAACCAACCCTCGTAGACCATTTCTGACACAAAATACTGGATCACCATCACTTTTTTATGAAACACACCACAAAAATTAACGCAGCCGAAGCGACTTGTTCAGATGAGTTGCACAAATGACGCCGACCTACGCCAACCTCACCACCTCTTCGCCGGTACCTTGTTTTGAAACCATGGCAACCGTAGCCCTGCAGAAAAATTCGACTTTCAAATTGGATTTTCCGATATGATATTAAATATTCCAATTGGATAATAAAAATTCTCCACTTTTTATATGAATGTAGCGAGTTTCAGATTCACAATCGGCTTACAAACAACGGAGTAATCTTCATCTGAAAATTCGACTATTTTACGCGTCACTCGTTACGTCACAGAAAATAGCCAAGACACCCGACCTTCTTGGCTTCTTCGTNGTTTTAGATTCACAATCGGCTTACAAACAACGGAGTAATCTTCATCTGAAAATTCGACTATTTTACGCGTCACTCGTTACGTCACAGAAAATAGCCAAGACACCCGACCTTCTTGGCTTTTTCGTCAACATAAAATCGATGAAATTTAAAAAACCCATCAGCAGATTTCAATGGGAATGGCTTTAAAAAATAGTAAATTTCATGAGGAATCCGCCTATGGTCACAAAAATAATAAGATAAGCCCCGGTTTGCAAATCAACAGGTTAAAACAACGAAACCGATGGGTACGTTGCTCGGTGACGGCCGCAGTCGAAGTGCCCGCTCCACAAAGCAGCACCACAAAATATTGCAAATACAGCAAGTTTGAACCTTTACTGTTATCAATTGTGTTATGATACCGAGGAATATTCAGCTAGCACGACGTAATTCATTCAAAACACATGTTACAGA
>JARJDZ010006450.1:0-12958 GCA_030264555.1 Aleochara sp. GC000083
GCATGGTTGGAATATCTAGTTGAGGATTCGAGGAAAGGTTCAGGTATGCCAAGTATTTCTGGTATGTGGAAGTAAGTTGTATGTAGATGTAGTAGGTAATGTTGCTGGTTGTTACTTTAAGGGTTTGGGAATTTCTGTGACGTCAGAGTGCAACTTTATTCTGGTGGGTATTTTCCCCATATCTGGGATTCCCAGTCGACACGTGGTCGGAAAAGACGGCGATGGGGAAATACGGCGTAAACAAATCCGCAATATAATATTCGAGTGAGAACCGCTGTTGGTACACTTTGCAAGTTTACCAAACGATATACCGATCAACCCTGTTTACAATTTGAAATTTAGTTCACCTAGCATAAGAGTTATACCAAGAATAAGTTAGAAACCATGTTCTGGAATTTCCATATATTTTGGGATTTCTGCAAGAACCAGTAGTCCAACATTTAGTGGTCCTTCGATTCTGAACAGTCCAACAACCACCAACCTCTTTGTTTAGAAATTTAATCAGGTGGATACTAGCATAACAAACTGTGCTAAGCAATACAAGAAAGAACGAGAACGTCATATTTGCAAATTTAATCAACCATATACAAATAAAAAAAATAGAAAAGATAAGCGATTCGGAGAATTTTATCTTTTAAGCCACAAGATATTTCTGCAAAAGTTATTAATATTGCAAGATATGCTAACTTAACAATGATGATCTAGTAAGTTTGTTAATGTGTCAATAAATTTGCAAGAACAATATGATACCTGTAAAACAGTATGCACTTTTTTGTACCAAAATCAACGCAGAAATGATTTATAAGTTATGCAGATATTGCATATTTCCCTGGAATTACGAGAGTAAATACAAAATACTTCTTTTTTCTCATAGGTATATGTATTAGGTTAGAGATATCATTTGTCAATATTGAGTATCATTTTTACGAGGAGTTTTGTTTATTTTTTATTTATTTATGTTTTTTTTTCAACTAAAGTGGCGTCACCTTTTCTAACCTTAACAAATATCACTGATATGTCCAAGCCTGTTTTGAAGTCCTTAAACAATTGAGAAATTTTAATTCAGCGTTGTGCAGAACTGCGGCGGAAACGGAACAATTGAAGCATTACACTTTTTCCTTCGCCGTGAAGGAAGGAAGAGAGAAGTGGAGCAACAAAACAAAAAGGTTGCTCACGAAAGGCGCACTATAATTAATGGTCACAGGGAACAGGTGTAAGTGCTACGTACATGAAAGCTCACATACATATCGTTCAAATCTCGACATAGAAATAAAGGGGCATTATCGATGTGTTCAACAAGCAAGATACAACTACTAGAGCACATAACTACTGACGTTGTATAACGGCAACGGAAGAGATCAGTCGATCAAGTAGCGATCATTCGTCTTCAGGGTAACGTTCTTTTTCTCAGCCTCGTGCGGAATTGTTCCGGTCGTTGGGTAAAAAAACCTGGGCAAGTGTGAATTCATACGACATCCTAAATGAAGTAACCCTCACCATTTAAATAATTTATCACTGAAGTTTGCGGAACATACGAATTTAAGATGATCCCATTGTTGTCAGAGATTTATGCCAGAACCCTAAAGAAATTTTCACTTATACTCCGAATAATTTAACATTATGAAATTGTTTCAACAAGCACAAAAAAGATGGGTGGGGATGGGTAATAGGATTATTTGCTTGGAGTGAGTTGCTCAAGCATTACATACAGAAAATTAACTTAACATAAATCTTGAGTAAATCAATTGAATATATTTACAATATTTATACGTAATGCTTCTAGTTTTAGAATATGAAACTTTTGATCACAGAATCACAAATAAGAACAAATAGGATAACCAAGGAACAAAAGACTATCATGCTATAAACATCAACAATGAAAATACATTAAAAATACAAAGATAATGCTGTTATGAGTCTGAAATGGGATCCCGGGCCTTGAATATTAAATTACGATTTAAATTATTATAATATTGAATAATATAGATTTAAGTATGTGTATATCTTTTGTCTTAAAAATGTGGCTACCTATAATAGTGGTATTTTTTTCAAAATATACAGTAAACATAGTTTACATTTATGTACAGAGAACCCCGAGGCAAAAACATTGTTCATCCATAGGAATACAAAAGACACTACAATTCCAACATGATGGATAAATAGTCGAGATGTATATTAAAGTCCTAACGTACACAGGTGCAAAGGCATGTAATAATCACACATATGAGTTGTGTAGGTGCACTAGACTTGCTCCGCAAATATATTGTAGGAAAGTCGAGATTGCTTTTAACAAATGTGGAGAAATTGCCTTTGTTGTCACTTCAATTTTGATCCACATAAATAAAAACAAATAATAATAAGAGCCATGAACGTAGAAAACCCTAAATTTGTTCATGGCTGAGCTCAGTTAAATACTCGGTATAACGAGGTAAATACTCTCCGCTGTCGTAAGAAAATGGGTCAACATTGCAAATTGCGGAAGCAGAAGGAGCATCTTCAACACGGCATATCATGCGTAAACAGAGTGTAGCAGGAGTATCCTTATGCTTGGCCGAAGTTTGCACTTCCGGGAACCGCACTGAAAGGGCTCCGATCATCCGTCATCGCTATCGCCGTTTAGAGAGATATTGACTAGTTGAGCGATATCCCATAATTTAATACCTCTTGCACCACGACTTACAGATTATGAAACCCAGATAAGAGCGTACATTTTGATCTGTAAGTCCATGCTCATAAAAACTAACTTCTGTAACAGATTTAAACAGCATCGTAATATCTGCGGCATGAATTTATTACATCCATCGATACGATATCCGGATATGTGACTGCATCATCAAACGATCACACGAATGCATCCGCAGCACGGCTCTGCGGCTGCGGTCCTTCGTTTAGTTTAAACAACGCGTATGCTGTAAAACGACGTAAAGTCGCAAGACGGTCGTCGCATTAAAGATCTAGCTGACGGGATACTTCTGCCGCTGAGCCGCTGGTTGCGATTCGGGCAACCTATATAAAAGTTTCACGTTGGCTGAAAACTTCTGAGAACTGGGAATAGGAATGAGCGAGATTCGGGGGATGCTTTTTCCAGGCCATGCGAGCAAGGAGGAGAGGCTGCTTTGAGTCGGACTAGTTATCAGACGTATTCACAGCCAGGCCAGGAGAGCGCATTCAGCAAGCATATGAACATTATGGGAAAAGGTCGTCGGGTTCAGTTGAAACGTTGAAAACCAGCAAAGCTTCCTTTAACATTATTACCATGTGCAGAACGACGACGACGAGCGGGAAAAAGCGAGCAAGTGCCCTCATGGCGAACGACTTAATATATCTTACACACCGACTTTTTGTCACTCCCAATGCGGTATGGTTTTGTGAGAATTACCCGATTGCACGGATTTCTCGGCATTCAGGTTTGCAGGCTCTCAGTTACAGTTGACTGTGTGGATGTTGGTTTAAGCTTCAACATGTGGTTTTTCGACTATTTGCCTGTAACTTCAACTCGCGATCAAGTTCGTAGTGCGGAGCGAATCCAAAGTTTTGAAACTTAATCTCTTCATAATGGTTTAGTAATTTTTGGAAAGGACATGCTTCTTTTGTGCACAACTTTCAGAAAAAATATTGGATACTTGGATTGGTCACCCAATACCCATTTGGTTTTGACAATCTCTCAACACTCACATTAACCCTGACACGTGCTTATTGCATGTTGTTATCGTACGATAGTGATTATAGGGTGTAATGTGTCGTATGTGGCACGTTTCGAATGGGCGACATAATCTGTTTGATTGTTAGATTAAAATTCATGCGACATGTGTTTCATGGTTCCCATGATACAACGATCATCACCCCCTACTCGCATGACATTGAATTGGAAGTGACAAAATCGATTCGCAACCTCAGAATATTGTGTCAATCGAAATTGTAGTACCAGTTTTAATGATAATTAAAACAGCGATTTGTATCATCTGCCCTTGTTCTTCCAAACATATTCATATCAAGATCTGGATGTATCAGGCGTGGTCTAACAGAGAAAAGTACTGTAATGATATAATACGCCCAATTTAAAACGTAACAAAAGGCTCTCCTGCAGTTCGATCTCCTCTGATGATAGTGCACACATCACAGGGGACTGTTCAAGTTCTCGGGGGAGCCGGAGACGACGGGTATTGTCTACGTCATTTCATCAGTTCGATTACAAATTATATGCTTGGCAGGTCGGCTCAGTCCCCAATTCGGAGCGTGGGCAGGGCTTGATAGCAGCGCACTTGCAACTTAAAATTGAGTTCTACACTCCCCAGAATTAGCCTGTGCGTCGAATTCAATCTGAGGCTTGGTTTTGACGGTGCGCTCGACGTCTCTTTGATCGACGACAAATTGAAATGAAATATGCTGTGAATCCATGCAAAATGAAAGAATGTCGCCGACGTCGACAGGAAGGTGAAGGTAATTTTCGCGTTCGCATTGAAATTCACATCGGCCTGGAAATGAATTTCTAGTACATTTTAATAATTCACGCTGAATGTATTCCAGCATTAAATTGTAGACATTCTTTCCGCTCCACATGAGCAGTTGCTATTTATATCCGATTGAGTTTTGTTGAAGGGAGCGAAGGATAAAATCAAAATTAGTTCGAAATTCATATAGCAAGGTATTAAAATAGATTTCTGAAATTTCATTTCATTGCGCAGAAATATGGTGAAGTATTGTATTAATTTCATTTATTTTGAAATGTTTTATAAACAAATAGTATAAAAGTTCGATTCTATTTAAAATTATCATGAATATACAATTAACATGGGTGCTGTAACTGCATAAATTAAACATTAGGATTAAACTGATATAGTTTAAGTGCATTCATATTGAGGTTAATGTGAATATGCACTATTAATTAAAGTTCTCGCATTAAGAAGAAATAACGATCGGATAAAGCATCAAGTTGGTGTGGATTGCACCAGTGCTTATTTCGCGAGCGTTTCTATATCTTCGTCGCTCTCATGTATTAATTCCTTTGGTTGCACGATGATGCCATTATTGTAATAATCATTGGGTGCAAACCGCTGGTTCGGATTTTGTAAATTCTTCTTCACGCTATCAATAAGATGTGGGCTAAATTGCGAATCATCAACATCACGCAGTTGAGATTGCATATGTTTTTCTTCTTCAATATCCTCTTCATCCTCATCGTCTTCACTACGAAGCGCCTCCTCTCTGTCCGAATCAACCACCTTGTCCTGTTCTTTCTGTTTATTATCATCATCAGTGTTCCATGCATCTTCGCATTCCTCATCGCTTTTACCCGGATTTTCCGTCACTTCATCTGTTTCCACGCCTTTGGGCGCCGGCGCTAATAACCAATTCCTGCCGTTCCATGGCATGAACATGGAATAGAGATTTGGTGGTGTGGGAGTCGGTTCGAATCGAACATTCACGTTTATTTGATTGACCTGGCTTTCGGAATTACTCAAGGCATCAGAATTCATGTAATTTTCTGGAATAAGTCTGCCTCCATTCTTCTTCATATTTTTCACCAGATCGCCGACGGAATTTGCCAGGGCGCCCAATATTGGTTTGGGTGTTTGATCACCTTCTTGTGGTGGAAGAACTACCGGACGAACCACGATCGGATTGTTTGGGTTGTAGGGGCCGCGAAACTTCTCTGGCAGTGAAATCGCACTTCGCGATTGAACACTGGGGAAAGGTGGCATTATTGGCCATGGTGGCGGCGCTGCGGCTGCAACCGGTGCACCACCGCCGCCAACATTAAACCTGGGCACCGGAAGTGCATTTATTATGTGAGCTAACGGTGGAATAAAGGGATTGGGATGGTTTGGCGGCGGGAAATTAACATTACTACCTCCGATTCCAGTAGCTTTAGAGTCGTATGTAGTTAGCGACGGAGCCATTTGACCCAATACGGGTTCGTTATGATCTGAATTTTCTTCAGCCCATGACCGGAATTTTTCAATGCCTTCTTCCCATTCACGTCTTTTCTCTTCCAAGTTGGGCGTCATTTTTTCCAGAAGGGGTTGTACGTGTTCTTCTTGCCAGGATCGAATTTTGTCAAAATTTTCAGCCAGTTGCTGCTGATGATCGTCAAAATTTGGCATTATCTTATCCAATTCAGGTGCCATTGGTTGGTCCTGCCAGGCTCTTAATTTTTCAAGATTTTCTTCCAGTTTCTGTTGCTGTTCTTCGAAATCTGGAGCAATATTTCCAAGCACCGGTTCAAGATTTTCTAGATGTTCATCCTTCCACGATTTTAATTTTTCGAGGTTTGCTCCCCATTGTTGACGTTGCTCTTCCAATATCGGTGCAATTTGTGCGACGATAGGTTCAACTTGAGCGGCGCTTTTTTCTTTGAATGCTTCCAAATCAAAATCGCCGAAAAGTTGTTCGGCTTGTTGCTGCCTCCATGTGCGATAGGTGTCAAATGTGTCGTCCCATTGCTGCTTATGCTCGTCTAACTTCGCTTGCAGATCATCCAATATGGAATTATCGATCTGTCGCTTATACAATTGATGCGCGTTGCTCCTATCCAGAAGAAGCATTAACGGCAGCTTGTAGGTTACGCTCAAATCCTGAACGCGTCCGAGATCCTCACCTGAAACCGAAAACTTCTTCATTAGCTCATCAAGCGGTGTAATTTCCTTTTTAACTTTATTTACGTCTCAGCTCCTCGGTAATCTTGCATTTGCATATCTGATTCGCAGTAAGTTCGTGTGCAATGCCACGCACCTCCTTGCACATTAATTTACAGCGTAATGAACCGACAATGTCGTTACTAATTGCACTTGTGAATCCTGCAAAAAAATGAATTCGTTTTAAATGAAACGAATTTATGAACGATGCAACTCACCATTAAAGTAGGCAAAAAATAGCACGAACGGTAGCAGCATTTTAGTATAAATAATTCAAACAGAGCAAGAAACAAATAGGTGCAGATAAATTAGACTTGGCAATTAACTTATATCCCGGCGTAATTAAACAAATTAATTAAACTTAATCATAAACGCAAACGTGAACGTGTAGAGAGCGTGCAGACGTGTCAGCTAATCGTCGTACCGTTGGAGCAATTTGGTCACGACGTTGAAAAAGTCACTGTGGAACGGACGCGTTGACACTTTTCCGTTCGCGCACCGAAATATTCATCGTCGACTAATCAAATTAACGAACGCACAGGTTGATCAGCAATAACCCACCATGGTACAAGTACTAATAGCGGAAATTGAAGTTAGTAGGAAAACGCTTGCACGCATATTGGCAATGACGCTTTCTTGCACTTTTTCGAGGTCGTGCGGCAAACATTTTGTGCATTGCTTTACAAAATTTTACATTTTTTGCTAACTAATATCATTGCACCTATTAGGCACATTCCTATTATTGTGCAAAATGGTGCATATGAAAATAGTGATAATTTCGGAATGTAATATTTTTAAGTAACGGGTGTTGGTGAACGAGTGCAATCTGCAAGCTAATATGGCTTTGAACATACATCACGCTCATTAGCAGTTGTAGCAATAAGGCAAATAACTGAAATTGTTAGGAGCGACATCATATGCCTCGGAATCGGTAAAATGGGCGAGCAACGCAAGTGGCGAAGACGCCCCCAAACAAAATGAGCTTGATAGGGTAAATAAAAGTAGCGCACAAGTAGGTTACAGCGCGCGTAGTGGAGTGCGGATGGACAAACGCCGAGCGAATGCGAATGCAATTGCATGCGCAATTGCTATTGCACCAGCGCGGCGGGCACGGCTGAGCACGGCAATTGCGAACGTGGAGCGCGCGCGATGAGGCTAGCTGAATTGTAATGGAAACGGTTAATTAAGAGCAATTGTCGCTTAAGCGAGCAAACGAGCGGTCTTATTATAAAAGAAGGCACACTAATTACTAGCTGCGATTGCTGCTGCGCACTCATTATGAATAGCCGAGTGGAGTACTGAGGCTAATGGGGGAATGTCGCAAACTGGTGCTCATGCACCTCTGCGAAACGAAGAAGAATCCTTTCATCTCCTGCGACACCATGAATACTATTTATGCATTTGCGCTCGGCACCTGACTAATGAAAATTTCTCCGAATTTTTGTTCCTGGTTAATTTATAAATGTTTCTCTAAAACGCCTAATTAGCTAAACAAAAAATCCTGTTTTCGTTATTCTATCTATTTATCGCACAGCTTATGGAATTGAAAGTATTATCAACAATTACAGTGATAGTGCAATCGTTCTGTAACTTTAGGACTGTCATTTTTACGATAGTAGGAATAGGTAAGTTATGTAAGCGTTTCTGAAGTCATTACACTTCGTTTCCGGGGAAACTCTTTACAAAATTTAATTTATCTTATTGGAGCATGTAAATCTTTACAATGTATATTACTATTGAATAACTCTGAATATTATTCACTTGTCAAATAAGAGACGCACATTTTTCTAATAATGAGAAAAATGTGTACTGACAACTCACAAAATTAAGTGCTTCTTACCCGGATTTTAAATATTTAAGATTTGACAAACATGGTCATAATATGCCACCTCAAACGAAATTCTGACCATTTAATTGTGACATATCATATTTTGGTTTTGGTACCTTTATTGTACCAATTCTTCTCTGGTAACCAATTCTTCCTCGTAATTTGTGTATCAAATATGTTACTCGTTTATAAATTTCATTCGGTTGCACTACTATTTTCGAACGTAAATGGTAATTCCTAAATTACTATTTATATCAGTGAACCAAGAAAATTCAACTGGATCCTAACAAAAATTGTAAAACACAAAACATCTATAACACTTTATTTTTTTCTTGGATACTTTTCTTAGTGCTACAGTAATTTTTCAAGTACTACACTAAGCAATTGTTTATCATCGTTTCCTTCCAGATCATTCGGATGCTTTGATTTTCCAACTTTAATGTATGAAATAAACAAAAAATTTGATGGAAGTGAAACCTTTACCAAGGCTATATCATATGAAATACATTTTCTTATAATTGTAAAGTAATAACATTAAGAATTGTCTATAAATTATCTTATAGTGGCAACTTTTAAAGTGAAACAATCGGTTTGTGGTGACTAAAATAAGAATTGCATATTTATGATTGAAAATTAGCTAATTATCTAAAAAGAAGCTCTCGCTCACCTCGAATAGAATTTACAGGAAAGAATGTTTCATTCCTAGCAATTTATCGCCATAATTTTTTTTTTGCACAGCGCGCCTAAAGAAATTTTTACGTCAAAAATGCATTATACATACAAAATATGAAAATCTCGCACTGAGTCGCATTCAAAATTGGTTGGGAAACACTGTAATATAACATTATTGATTGATTGGTAAAAGAACCCGTTTTTTCTATAAGATTTCAGTCTGAGAATGCCGTTTCAGTGGAATACTAGTTTGAAATTTTAAATGTTAATAAACACTCGAGCTTTTCCATGTAAATGGTATGCAATTAAAATAATTATAATAATTAAGCCTTTTCATTTTAACACGTTATTAAATTATATTAAATTTATATATAAATAATATACATAAATTTATATTTCCATTTACAGCTGTTTTCATAATTAGATTGTACTAAATATTAATAAATTATTAACACGGTTTCACTTGAAAATATATTTAAGATTCATAAAATCATCAACAGTGATAGCACGAGAGCTTCTCATTTTATGAGATTTTGTTGCCTAGGAATTTGTCTTGAAAAACTGTCAGCTATCAGCTATTTTCAGAATAAAATTCGCTTTCTGAAAATTATGAATTTTTTGCTATTCATTCCTTATTCAAACTCATTTATAAATGAAACTCATTTTGTACCGAGAAGTAAGTATTACAGATCTGCTCCGCATGCATCCTGAAAATGTAAAATGATATTCAAATGATAAGTTTGAACGTAGAAGTCACGTGCACGTGCAGCGATTAATTTTCATGGGAAAGTATGACTTCCATAACGTGATTATTAATAATACTTATATTATTATAATTAGGACGTGCAATCCGTCGTCGAACAACGCAGCATCCTGCAGCAACCTCTTAGGACAACTTAAGTCATCAATTTCATGCACGTGTTTCATGGAAATTCCTAATACCAGCTCTATATACTTATTATTATTATTGCAATTCCAATTTGATTTGCATCGAGCACTGCAAAGTGTATTGCAACTAATGCAATAGCATCAGTGACTATCTCGTACCTACGAGTGTATTCACGTCACTGTTACCAATTTAATGCCAATGTTATTGCAAACGGAATGCTTGCCATAATAGTTTAGCGATAGCTAGACGAATTTTCCATCCATAAGAGTATTTATTAAATTCCCATCTCCCGAATTCTACGCGTGGTTGACTATAATTCATCGACATTTCCAAGCAGAATACCTGTATTATGTCAATTGCAATTTCGTCAATATGTAATGGTTTAAATCTAATTGGATTTCGATTATTAGTGATTCCGTTTCATCAGCATAATTACATTTCCTTGTAGGATTCTTTTCATCGTGAAATAATACAAAAATTTTGTAAAATCGCAACATGACGAATATACTACGAATACTTGATTCTTTATAATGCTATTTCCTAAGTTTTCTTACAATTTAATTGATTTTTCAATATATCAAATATTACAGGGAACCTAAAGACGGCTTATTTTATTATACATTATTAAATTCTTGTTAATGTTATTATACTGTTAATGTTACCTGCACTTTTGAAGCAGTGGAAAGTAAAAAATATTTTCTTGAATTCAACCAAATACATTAACTGAAATTGTAATGTAAATAAAATAAGTTTACGCTAAAATGTGTAAGTTTACACTTTGTGATTGTTACTGCAGATAGCAATATTGCAATACAACAACATGACACCTCCACAAGTGTATTCATTTTTTTCTAGTAAATCAGTGCAGAATTTGAGTGTTATGAACATACATTAAACACATCTTAATTATAGGTTACCAATTTTATTAATAAACTTTTGAAAAATGTTTGCATCATGAGAAGTTCAGAATTTTCACATGAAGGTTTCTTGACATATCGAATTTTCATAAAACCACCATGAGAAAATCGATCAGTTCAGTAGCTCTATCAATGCACCAATGGATATTACGATTATATAACATTTAAATGTATTCTTACATTCAAAAATATACTGTTTTGTTCTGTGGGCGGTTAATTTATTCCTTGTTGTGATATTTGTCAATTTTGTGGTACTACAAATTGTGATGTTTATAAGATTCATAAATGTTAATGTACCAACAGTTATCATTATAAAATATAGCGATAAGAATCATTACTAAAACACAATTTTTGTAGATTGTTTGTAGAAATATGCAGCATTGCAGAAAATATGAAAATATAGAAAACAGAGAATATTTACGTAAAACTGTTTACGTTTCAATACAAACACCAGCGAAGTCTGGCACAGGAAATCTAGATTATAACGAATGCAATTGTATTATTGTGGATATTCTCTTGTGTCTCCACTTGTTTGATATCCGCACTATGCACATGTGTGTTGGTGGATGGCACGGCTCAAAAGCTTGCGTTTCTTTTCAAGAAGATTCGACAGGTTTCAAGTTTCCAGACGACGAATAAACTCTAGCACAGATTTGTTCGCTCTATTCCTTATTTCTCTTTAACACGTTCCAGCAAAGTGCTGCCTGCCTGTGTCACCATAACGTGCAGCGTGTATGCATGAAACTCTTATTTCTGGAGGTGCCGATTTGTGCGCCGCGTAAAGAATGGATCTTTCAATTCAGAAGGATCCTTTTACGTGGGAATAAAATGATGGAAAGCAATGGAAGGCGAAGTTACGCCCGTAAAGTACAGCATCCGAACAAGTGCGGAAATGAACGCCCACTGGCTCTTTAAAAAAGCTTACGCGCTGAATTCGATCCTGAGAGCCATTGTAAAATCGTCCTAACACTACTTCAGCAATTGTATTTGATTGAACTCGTTGTAATCACATTGAGGATTACCCATTCGCTTCATACGACGTTTAAAATATCCGATTTTCTAGATGCGATATTCATTTCGTATTATTGAATTGCGTCTTTCCTTCGCTCGAATTCAAATACGTGAATTTATTTTCCCTGAAAGCGAACGTAATGTTTCATCGTCCCCATTCACAAACGCGTGGACCAAGAATTTTCCTCTTCGTATCTCTGTCGCGTTCGGACGCCACTCGTGAATGCAATACACTTCTGCTTAGTTTCCTATTTTGCACTTGTTGACACATCTGTTAACAATGCCGTAATAAGCAAAGGAAGCAAGGCAATTTCAATAGACGAGTAGGGTGGAAGTAAACTCGGAGTGAAGTACCTATATATTTCGTCTCTTTTTATTTGTCGTTCGCCTTTTGAGATGTATGCGATCAGAATACCTCCCTCCGGAACTCGAAGTGGATTTTTCATGTCAAGCAGCAAATACGAGTATTTTAGAGTTTAGTTGTAATGGGAATTCTTATAGTCAACAGTCTAACTCCAGAATTTCCCGAATGATATAGAGTTCCAAAAGTTACGTTTGGTTCAGAATAAAATATCAGAATTTCAAATTTTTACACTTGCTCTTATGCAATCTAAATATCTTTTAAAATACTAATCCAAGAAACTATATCAGGTACAACGCCAAAAGTGTCCGAAATTCTCTTTTTTTACAGTTTAGAACGTATTTGCAAAATTTTAAAATTTCTATTGAATTTATTTGTATTTATTTATATTCAATTTTTTTCGATACATTTTTTGATATAGTTTTCAAATTATTTATAATACCGTTGTCACGCCACATATTTAATTTATCTCCCTTCCTTAATTAACCTGCTTTTGATATTTTTTTACGATTGCTTGTGATTTTTTGGCAAAAATTCAAATTTTGGCGCCATTCAATTTCCCCCTTCCCACGATAAAAACACTGCACTTTTCTGCACCTCCTTTTGACCAAGTGCAGGTTAGTGCAGTGCACCTTAGGTAACGAA
>JARJDZ010006453.1:0-10786 GCA_030264555.1 Aleochara sp. GC000083
AATCTATTAAGATCGTGATGGAAGCGATCGAACACGCCGTTTACGTGCACGATATCGCGCATGTTATCATCGACAATTTGCAATTCATGATGGGAATGAGCGAGGACGCACGACACGTCGATCGCTTTTGGAAGCAGGATGTGATTGTTGCAAATTTTCGTACGTTTGCAACTCGTCGAAATTGCCACGTTACGTTGGTGATACATCCACGAAAAGAGCGTGAAGCTGAAGATCTGACTATGAGCTCAATCTTTGGAGGTGCTAAGGCGTCGCAGGAAGCCGACAATATTCTAATTATTCAGGACAAACGATTGTCTTCTCTCAAAGGTAAAAAGTATTTACAAATTTGCAAAAATCGATATACAGGCGATTTAGGCGTGATGCCGCTTGATTTTGATAAAGATAGCTTAAGTTTTGTACAGAAAAAAGAACGGAAAAAGAAAGACGAACCAAATAGTGCCAGTGAATAGTATTTTTCAAAGAAAATAAAGTTTTACATAATTATTAACATAAAGTAATATGGCCCTAAATTTAGGCAACCAATAATACATTCTTCCTATAATTTTTCTAATGCAACTAATATCTTCCAGATTAATTGTATCCTACTTTTACAACAATACCAAGCAAAGGAATGCAATGATTATGGGAAAATGAATAGGTTTCTGCTTCCTTGAGTGAATTTATAATTCAAAACGGAAATCAGCTGATTGAGCAGCATCCCAGCCGGTTCATTCACACTGAAATTGAAACTGAATAACACATGCGGTAAACAAATGTGAAATATTCATCGACTAGTCTAGAGGACTTCCTCATTTCAGTGCCATATAACAGTCCTGCCAGTGTTCATCAACAATAATGAGAGTGCAGATCATTTGTACGTTTTTATTCTTCACAACTTTCCAATATGATTGCAGTTTGTGCGGCCAAACTACGAAGAAACCCACTGTTTTGATCGGTATTTTGGTGAGGAATAAAGCACACACGCTGCCTTATTTTTTTACATTGCTAGAGCGTCTGAATTACCCGAAAAATAGGATATCTTTATGGTAAATTTCATATTTAAGTTACATGTTTCACGTGGAAAACAACAAACGTAAACCACGCCTCTTAAATTCAAACGTGCTAATATGCAAATTTCCTGTTCCAGGATTCGTAGCGACCATAATCAGGATAACTCGATCGAGATTATTGAGAAATGGTTATCGTATCGCCAGACTCACTATCACAATGTGCAGGCCCACTTCAGCAGAGACTCCAGTAATTTCACAGATGCATCAGGATTCTGGACAGAGGAAAGATTCAATCACATCATATCACTGCGAGAGGAGATTTTGAATTATGCCAGGCATATATGGGCAGATTACTTGCTGGTATGTGATTTGTTTTTCAAATTATCATCATTAACATATTTATATTGCAGATGCTGGATGCTGATGTATTCCTAACAAATCACAATACATTGGATCTGCTGATCAATAAAAATTTGCATGTTGTTGCTCCACTTCTAAAATCAGATGGTTTGTATTCAAACTTCTGGTATGGAATGACTGAGGATTATTATTATGAGAGGACTGAAGACTACAAACCAGTTTTAAACAGAGAAAAGCAGGGATGCTTCAATGTTCCAATGATACACTCTTGTGTTCTCATGAATCTCAATCAAATAGAATCTGATAAACTCACATATGTGCCATCAAAGGTCTCTAATTACACAGGACCTAGAGATGATATCATCACATTTGCAATTGGGGCAATTAGAGCTGGAATAGATCTTCACGTTTGTAACGATGAGATTTTCGGTTTTATGATGGTCCCATTAGAAGCTGAAGATACTTTGGAGCATGATTTGATGCAGTTGACGAATTTGAAGTTGGAGATTCTTACAGAGAATTCCCCTTTGGAAGTTGACATGGAGATATTTGGCGAATTTATTAGCATGCCTGAAAAGAATCGTTTGGGATTTGATCAGATTTTTATGATTAATCTGCGACGAAGGCCTGAACGTCGTGAAAGAATGGTTCATTGCTTTAATGAGCTTGGTATGGATGTGGAAATCATTGATGCAGTTGATGGGAAGTAAGTAGACAGTAATAGTTTTATTTTTAAATTGTAGATACATTAAAATTACATTTCTTTCTTTTAATTGCAGGCAGCTGAATGATAGCTTTGTTGAATCACTGCAATTTTTGCCTGAGTATGCAGATCCATATCATAAACGGTATGTTGGCTTTTATTTATTAGCACAAAAAAATTAATTAATGTTGGGCTGTATTTATTCTGCAAATTTGCACTGGTTTTTCATTTATTTCTGGGTGTAATTTCAGTCCAATGACGCATGGGGAAATTGGTTGTTTCATGAGCCATTATATCATCTGGCAAAAGGTATACATTTATTTTCAAAAAGTATTAGAATACTAACAGCTGAATTCCTTTTTCTTCCTTGTATGTAATAAATCTTCATAAGAGTAAATTAACAAGTTTGATGTGTAGGGGAAATACTTTTAATTAATTCATTAATTATTTAACTTTAAGGACTTTTCTACTACATCATTCATGTTAAATACCTTACAATCTAAGATCATGCAATTTATTTACTTTACATTTCTGTTTTTAGTTTCAAATCGTTTATATTTTTACAGATAGTCGATGAAGGTCTTTCACTATCATTGATTTTGGAAGATGATGTACGCTTTGAGCCATTTTTCCGATCAAAAGTCCGTCACGTGCTTGCAGAACTCCAACAACTTTCTTCTTGGGATCTCGTGTAAGTTATAAATCAAAATATCTGACTGTCTGACTGGTAGCAATCCTGTTTATTGTCTTGCAGGTATTTTGGCCGGAAACGGTTACAGGAAAGCGACGAACCATGGATTCCTGGTTCCAAATACCTGGTAGAAGTCAGCTATTCCTACTGGACGCTCGGTTATGCGTTAACACTGCAAGGAGCACGCAAGCTGCTTGCTGCAGAACCGCTGACCAAATTACTGCCTGTAGATGAGTACCTACCCATCCTTTTCGACAAGCATCCACAGGACGTGTGGAAAGCCCACTATCCAAATCGAGATCTAATTGCACTCTCCGTTTCACCACTCCTTCTTTATCCCACACATTATACGGGAGAAACGGGCTACATCAGCGACACCGAAGATTCGAAGATCATCCAGAACGACACTGAAACGTCGTCCAAAGTGGAGCTTTGATAGCACGCGGGGATGTCGTTAACGCTGATCTTTTAACATTAACGCTGCTCTTTTAACATCCTATCGTGAAATCGTAATGATTCGCAGGTCTAACACTCATACAGAGCGAATTCCACAATTAGTTAATGTAAATCTATGCCTTAGTGCCTTCTCTTTATAACGTGTTCTCATGGTATTTGATATAATCAAATGACTAATTTTCTACTGCAGTTTCACGTTTCTAATCCTCGTAACATTTCCAATACACTGCCGAAAGATTTAAGCTTTATTAATTAACAAATTAAACGCTTTTACATGAGCGAAATTTCCTAGATTTTAACTGATAAGAAGTCGTGCCATAATTGAACATGTTTCATTAGGATAGAAGTCTAACAAGACGTAAAATGTTATATTTTTATTAGTAGTAACTTTTTTACATGTTTGTAGAACTGTGCAATAAATTTGTAATCTAAACAAAACTTTGTAATGAAGAAAACGCATTATATTTTTTGGAAGCGTTTAATAATAGGATAGCAATTTTTAATTATGTTTTATTTAAAAAGAGTAACAGGTACATTTATAAAATACATGAAAATCTTTCGTTATCGAACGACCTTTATACAACAATCTTCTTGTTTGTTTGGAACATGCAAGTAATTAGATGAATCCATCATAATTTGTGATTGTTTAAGGTGGGACTCGCCCATCTTTTGATATCGTTGTTCATTATAGTAACGTGTTTACATGACAAACATGCGTTTAAGTCGAGGAATTGTTTTATGTTTATGTAATATGGATGTATTTCCAAGTAAGCTCTTTGTATTTGACTAAAAATTATTCTTGTTTTTTTACAAGCCCAGTTTCTTTATTTTTGTTGAATTTATAGAAGAAAATGTATTATTCATATTCATCATTGACTGTAATTGTGTACACATTTGCGGTAGAATTTAATTTAAAATTATTCACTTTTAATTTTAGATATCACAGTACCAATTTTAAAAGTTTGGTAACGAAATCATTGAAAGTTTCTATTGATTGCTTTGAACTGATTAATTAAACATCTTTTGATTGAATATATCATGATATCGATAGATAATGAAATCTGGAAGAAAATTTTCAACTGAAAAATGCTCTCTTTTAATACAATCGTTTCAATTTCAATTTGCTGCTATCTATTGATAAGTTTTTATCATAGCAGGCTTTTATAGAATATTAAATATCCTTTGTTTTGATATATTACACAACGTTTTTCATCCGGAAATCCTCGCAAAATGCTCGCACAAAAACTCATTAAACTAATGTATTTGGAAAATTAGATCGAGCACTTCTGCGTGTGATACTTCCGTTCAGTCGACAAAGAGCAGTAACTCCAGCAGAATTCACGCAGCCTCCACTGTGACCAAAAGGACCTGCACGTAGATTGGTACTGTAACGCTCCCGTCGATTCGAATGGCAGAAGATCCTTGAAAGGGATAACTCCATACGTCGCATTCCTTCCTGTAAGAAAACCCCATTACTTTCCAATTCTTAGACATTTGATCTACAACTGAGTCACCTTAATCTCAATCATCCTCGCTGAATAGATGATAGGATTGACCAAGGTCTTCAGAATGATCAACGTGTTGGACACCCAACCGATAATGAATTGCATCAAAACCCCGACCTCTTTGGAAAACTGATCGGTAGCATAAACGCATCCATCAGTACAAATCAGCACGAAGATCGTTATGGCTGGTAACCATCCAACAAGATATGATCCAAGGATCAACAAGGTCGTGTAGATCGCCTTCACGTTACCCTCCATCGTCCTGCGTTGCTGCGTACTCGCACGGGTCATCCCACGACTCCTTTGACTTCCAGACCTCGATAACTGCGCCCACACCTTCTGCTGCTTCCGAACAATGTACAAGATGTGGGAGTAGAAGTAGATCATGAGGACAAGAGGTACCAGGAAGAATGACATGAAGACTACTCGAAATTCGAGTTTGTCGAAGGAGTTATCCACGATGGGACATTTCTGCCAGAAGGCGCGTTCCGAAAGGAAGTACGTCATGAAGAACGCGATCGGGACCAACCACAAGAGGGCAGTCACGATGGTGATCTTCCTCGGGGTGACGATGGTCGTATAGTGGAGTGGTTTGAGTATCCCCAGCCAATGGTTGATGCTAAGGGCGAGCAGATGGAAGACCGTTATGATGATCCCGCTCAGCCTGTACATTTCCAACCAGACCTGCACGTGGCACAACTCGATGTTGTAGAGATGCGGAAGGTAGCTGTTGATGACCAGCCCCAATCCGAAGAGCGTGGAGGTGCACGCATCGGCTGCAGCCAAGCTGAGGCTGATGTGAAGGGTTGGAGAAAGTGGTCGACGGATCCAACGGACTGCAATCAACACCCTTACATTGATCATGATCGAGAGGAGACATAGGACCAGAAGGATGGCTAGAGCGCATTTGAAGAGTGCGCTGTAGGAGTGCAGTTCTTGGTCTCGAACGGTTTGAGTATTTGTGTAGTTGTCGAAGAGGAATGAGAGGGATCCATTGTCTGATGAGTTGTAGCCTGGAAACGATGGGAGTTGTGTTTGCGTTGCATTCCAGTTGGTCATGTTGCCAGGAACATTGTTTACTTGGCTACCTGGAAATGAAAATTCCATCTTAGTTTTCCTGATTTTCCAATGACAGAATTAAGTATTAAGTTTTTGCTATGATTCTTTTAATTAAAAAGTTTTCCTCCTGCTTTCTGTGTTTTTAATTAGTGATTCGATGATAGCTTTGTAAATTAGTGTAACTTCTACTCAAATGTTGAAAATACTTTTAATTAGTAAATGTATGACTTGTAGATTTCCAGAATTTACACCCTTGAATAATTGATTGCATGTAGTTTGTAACTTGCATAAACTTTTCGACCTCAGCATTCAAGTTAAATCCATTGCATGACCACAACTCACAAACATCTCTCAGACAAATCTCTCTACATCTTAAATTAGTTCCAATCCTCATTTACCATCCTCAAAGATCTTTGCACAGGTTGTTTATATGTAAACATCACGTTGCAATGTTATTGGAGATTTCCGATGAAGGTCACGTTTTATCATTGATTTTCCACGTTCTCAGCTATTTTTCCCTTCGGGAAACTTCATTGGCAGTTAACTTGCCAACAGATTGCAAAACAAAATAGCTGATGAAGCAAACAACAAGTCATGAAACATATGACATTCAATGGTTTCTTTTTTATTGGAGTTGTTTGACCGGAAGTGACTACTTTCGGAGGAAGTGAACCGTAAATTATCGGCTTCAAGTACTCGATGGATGCTCGTGGGAGCATGCAAGAAGTACCTGCCCTTAAGCACCCGCAGGACTCGTGGAAAACTCATTATCCGATTCGGGATCTAATTGCACTTCCCCTTTCGACACTTCTCTTGAATCCTTGCTGCAAGGATTCGAAGATCATTCGACCCAAAATCATGAATGTGAAGCTCTTTCGGTGTTGTTAGTTCTTATCTTTTGGAAACATGTCTTCGAAATGAACGCTTTCCAAAACAGCGCTAAATTTCTTGATTAGTTAATGTGGATTCATTAAGAAACTTTTCATTGCCAAAAAGATGTCACCTAATATATTAATATTCATTAATCTCTTCAAAGAGATAAAGATTTATTAATTAACAAATTATTATCCTTCTAATGGAATGAATGAGATTTTTAATGTAATTTTTGTATTATAAGAAATCCTCAAATGCAACAAGATGGAAGTTGTAACATTTTATTAGTAGTAACTTTTCATAACATTATGCAATAAAGCAATTTCTCAAAAGAAAAAAGATTGAAGAAGTCGTTCTCGTAATCCTGAGGTCCAAATGTACGAACTTTCTCTTTTATTTCAACTTTTAACTTCTTCATTATTCACAAAAGTGTTTTATGGTTTTGGGGTCTTAGCTCTTTTTTATGTGTTCATCAGATTACTACGAATTTTTGATATAAAATTCCCTTTTATTTTATATAAGTAGTACGTGAACTTATGTTTTTAAAGGATAATTGTTTGATTCAAAGCTGGATAACTGAAATGTTTTGACCAGTTTTCACATTTACAAAATAAGGTGGAAAAGTCGTTGAAGGTAAAATACGTGAAAACATTTCCTTCAGGGTTTTCCATTACTGGAACTCCTCATCCTCTGAAATTACTTTTATATGAAGAAACTTCCATGAATATCAATTTTGGTGAAATTCCTCTACATCAAATATCATTTATTCCGAAATTCCATATCATATGATATTAAATATTAAATTAAATATCATATTTTGTAATACAATTTTGTTTCTGTTTGGAAAATAAATGAAGAACCTTTTATTACTAAAAGTAATATCAAACTTGATATTTATAATGAAAAAATGAAATATCTAATAGAAACATATTTACTTCTTGCAACATAAACTAGAACAATATTGATTCCGTTTGTGATTATGATTTATGAAGAATGAACTAAGACGTAACGTCTCATGAAAATTGATGATTGCTGTTCTGCTTAATGGACCCAAAATAATTCATTATAATTTCTGACGTCCGCTTTGTTTGACATTTTTTGGCTGTTGGCTAATACAACACCAAATTGCTGTTACAATGGGACTGAAAACGTTTCACAAATTAAACGTCTACGATATAAATTTTCTGCATTTAGTGAAAAACTCGAGAGGCACGTGAAAAAGTAGTTCATTTAGTTTGAAACCGATGAAAAGCAAGATAAAGTCGATGTCTACAAGGAGGATTTCTATGATTTATTGAAGCCATTCTCGTTGACGCTTTTCCATGATATTGCTGTAATAGCTCAACCCTTTTTTCTTCGGCGAAAAAATGATTTTCGCACTTGCACGCGACGTGAAATTGCAATGTTGGAATTAGCGAGCGAGGAAAAAGAAGTGAACTTAATGGCATTATCCAGTCGTCGAGGTTTGCTTAAAATATTCATGCAGAATTCGAGAAAATGCTTATTCACGTCCCAATGGACGTCCGGACTTTATTCCGTAATTCGAAGGCAATTGTCCGGAATTGTATGCGCTTCACGTTTGGCTTTTTACCGAAGCGATATTTGCGCAAACTTGACATGCAAATGTCATCAATTTTATTATCACTTCGCTGCATTCGCTGGTGGAAATTTGCGTCATTTTCGCATGGTGCATCCGATGTTTTTGTTTCGCCTCATAAATAATTTCGCAATTATTTTCACTTTAATGTAGCAAATTTTGGACAAAAACTTGTTGAGGACATAAAGCAACTTTGCTTATTAATTCCACTTGTGAAACGCAACATGAGTGATCCTTCATGTGAAACAATTTCAATATGAAAGCATCGCATATGAGAAATTCTCTTTGTTCGTCGAAACAATGGAAAGGTATAATGAAAAACATTTTTATAAGAGTTTGATTAATGTGCTTCGGTTATTTCAATATTTAAAATAATATTTTGAAATTAAAAATGAAAATAACAGCGAAATTCATGCAAATTTACATACATTTCTTACAATTTGTCAACTATATTTAAAATCTATTTAAAAGAACATATCCACAAAACTATTCTTTGAGATATGAGTTTATTTGACAACTAGAAATGAAAAAGTTACAGATTCTCAAGTCTGTTACTAGAATAATTGAAATTACAAAGAAACGGATGTATTAAATATAGTCATGTTTGGTATCAAAAGAAAGAAAATTAAATTTTCTATACGCTCAATTTGTTTATTTATTATGTGGCTTAAGCTACTTTAAACGCATTAGAGTACTAGTTCAATACAAACAATGAATTGTCGTATGATCGCAAGGTTGCTTCAAGGTCACCTGAACGAATCTCATTCAGGAATAAAAATATTTTATATTTGCAATTAAAAATCAATGGGTGCAATGAATATAGTCATGTTTGGTATCAAATGAAAGGGAATTAAATTTCCTATAAGCCCAATTCATTTGTTTATTAAGAAAATTAAATGATATTAAACGCAATTGAAAAAAAGTTCAATACAAACATTGAACTGCCGTATGATTGTACGGCTGCGGGTAACGAATATAAGTATTAAAATATTGATTTATTGTTATTTAAAAAGAATGGGTGCAATGAATATAGTCAAATTTGGTATCAAAAGAAAGGGAATTAAATTTCCTATAAGCTCAATTCATTTGTTTATTAAGAAAATTAAATGATATTAAACGCAATTGAAAAAAACTTCAATACAAACATTGAACTGTCTTATGATTGTACGGCTGCGGGTAACGAATATGAGTATTAAAATATTGAATTATTGTGATTTAAAAAGAATGGATGCAATGAATATAGTCAAATTTGGTATCAAATGAAAGGGAATTAAATTTCCTATAAGCTCAAATCATTTGTTTATTAAGAAAATTAAATCATATTAAACGCGATTGGAAAAACGTTCAATACAAACATTGAACTGCCGTTTGATCGCATACTATTTTGGTGTATCAACAGTTTATGATACTTTCATTTTGTTAAATTACTTGAAAACCAAAATAACTATTCATTAAATCGATGAAATTAATGAATAAGAATATCTTTCAATTAGATCACAGGCTTCCTAGAAGACAATGAGCGATTTCAATGAGTAATTTCCTATCTATATTGCGAGTGTATTAATACAAGGATAACGCAGGTGGTTGCAAATGACAACAACACATCCAGCACTTCGATTAATTAATATGGCGAACTATTAAAGCAAGCCATAAAATACAATTCCAAGAAATCATATGACATATTCGTAGACTGATTAATTATCTTTAGTTTATCCTGTTATTGTTTTGCGAATCTTGTTAAGGTTTCTTGCTTAGAACGAAGCGGCAAAAACCTTGCTGCTAGAGGGCGAATGGGACGTCTTCCAACTTCCGTAATATAAATTCCAGGTGGCAAGCGAGCAAATATTGAGGAATAAGGAAACGCGTGCAGCAAGCGAAAGTGACGGGAGGACAATGTACGAGGTGATGTAGGTCCTGTCAATGCGCCAGTCTCGAAAATGTTGTCAGTCATATGCGGGGAAATTCATGCCTCGCAAATGTGACATTTTTTCTGATTTCTTTTCACATATTATTCCAGGATTCTTTGCAGTTGCTTCATGCCGCAAGCTCAACACCTGAGGTTCAATAAGAAAGCCAAACATTGCCTCGATTCTGGAAATGTATCACGTAGAAAATTGGAGCACTGTTGTTTTTATGAGTAGCTTATATTTGAAAACAAAATTTTCTGTTAAGGTAGAAAAATAATGTAATCAAACCAATTTCAAATGGTTACATCTCCGATAGAAGTGAAAACTGAAAAATGGCAACATGGGTGTTTATACGAAAAACTACTTGTTTTTGTAATTACCAAGCAAAAACAGAGTGTTTAAGTAAAAGCTGAAATCATGCACTTTAAAATGGTTTTTGAATCATCAAAATCGGTTAAATAGTTCTTGAGTTATATGAAAAAACATTTCTTATGGGGATTTACATTGAAAATTAAAAATGCACCTGTTACATAATCCGTTACAATGTGTCAAATTTGATGTATCAGTTATTTTGCTGGTCACATTCCTCGCATTCCATTCCCCATTGTTCCCTATTGTTCGTCAT
>JARJDZ010006455.1:0-13456 GCA_030264555.1 Aleochara sp. GC000083
CAAACAACGTGTTTAACATGCGTAATTAACCGTGAAGCGAAGACGATATTAGACTTCTTCGCTTCCACCATGACATTAACTTTAATTGATCAAAGTCAATGCATTCATTTCCTATTCGCATTTGGTCATTTCCTCTTAAGACAAACGACTAAAAATTCAAACGGGGATGATGCATGCATGCAGCGCCCTCACTATTTTGTGGGGAACTGTAAAGGTCAATAATGGGCGCATTCAGCAGACTCACCGGTGACTAACCGATACATCTCACCGGTGGATTTTCACTGAATGACATAAAAACAGGCACCGGTGGTTTGGCAAATAATAACGTCAGAAAATTTNCTCCCTTCGTGACTATACCAATGACGCTTGAAGCTTTCAAAATCGCTTGAATTTATGCTTTTGTTTTCCTGATTTGTTTACTCACCGCATTTGAAAAGCGGTGAGCAAAATACCCACCAGTATCATAAACCGGTGAGTCAACGTTGCCACTTAGTGACAATTTGCTCAACTGTTGACTGACCGGTGAGTCCGCTGAATGCGCCCATTATACGCTCTAGTAAGAGATAAAAGACATCCTCAAATACAGTACATAAAGGATAAATTTACATATGTAATATAATATACATTTTCTGGATTTTCTTAAGATAAATAGTTGTATGCAGATATATGAGAATTGGATGCGACCCTTTCGTGGTTATCGCGTTATTCCAGCCTTCGAAACCAGAAATTTCAAATGAAATGCACAACTCCCGGCTTTAAACTTCTTCCGCTTCTACCATCAACGGTTGGACTTACTGTCGGAATTACCATTTCGACTGGCCTTCTTACTTCCAGCTACGACCCGAATGAATACATGCATACATAAATGTCGATACGAAACGGTAGCGAGGCGAGCAACGCGAACGATGATGAATTAAACATATCTGATGCATTTTCATAAATCTTCCTGTGAGCTCGATCAGAAAATATTGCTTATATCTGTTAGGCGATAACGCAATCTGAATATATAACACCTGGAACTTTCTGAAATAGCTTTATTATAACGCAGAAAGTGAAAAATTGGCAGTTATACAAAAATTTTGATGATAAATTATTATTAATTTTCAAATAAACTTTAGAAAGCTTTATATTTCAATCGACTTTCAATCATGTTTACACATACATATAATAGTTTAATTTTATTGTATTTTGAAATATACTAGATAACTATTGTTTAACCAATAATATTTGCAACAGTGTTGAGTTAAATTTGCAAAATTTTAATTAAATAAAAATGCCCTTAAGAGAACCCGGCCGAAATGGAAGCTTTATGATAATGTTTACAAATTTTTGTAGATGGAATATGCAGGTTCTGGATCAATACATGTATACATTCACTGCACTTTGTAAGTTGAAGGATGAAGGTCCATATTATAAAATTACTTACATAAGTGTCCCTACAAAATTCTATTTAGTGGCAATCATTTCCCGAAAAAAAACATTCATGCATCATTTTATAGAAAACAATACTACAAAATATAGCTTTTATAGATTTTATCCAAATGTAATTTCATTTGAAGTTAATTTGCTCTTGGCTGCTTGCTAATACTATTATCTAGTTCTAATCAATAATACATCAACATATTGAATAATAAGTCGATTATTAAATATAATTGGAGCATTAAAATATTGAATAATAAATGGATTATCAAAATATAATTGGAGCAATTTCTAGGATAGAGACATACCATATGATTTTATAATGAAACATTCTGCTGAAAGTAACATCTATCCAACTATGGAAATCAAAAATTGCATAATAATTTAGCATTAACATTAGTTTTATTAAAATGATGCAAAGTACACAAACCATATATTACAGTTGTTTGTCTATACATTTAGGAATACTGGTTACAATTTGCTGAAACTTGGTTTGGTTTTAGGGTGTTCCAATAAACATTGAATGCAATATCCTGCATTCTGTTCAAAATACACACACTTGGTTCAGAATGTGCTATTTTGCTAAAACCTGAATAACCTCTCTTTTTCTATCTACCTATTTACATTCATTCGTTGGTAATCAATTATTTCATAAATAAAGAAAGGCAAAACATTTCAATTTAATAATTCAGATAACTTTTAAAGTTACTTATTCCTCTTATATTAATAAAAGGAGGACATTTTAGTTCCACTGACTTCCACTTCGCACTTCTGTAATTCCTGTTTCATTTCAAACCTTCATCCCCTCACTCACTTACTGTTAATCTTCTTTCATAGCGTGCAGCACCCATTTTATAAATTATCGGATTCGCAATTGAATTTGACATACACACGTATACAGCCTGGACATCTTTGACTATTCCCATAGCCAGGACTTAACTCTCTTGTGATCATTAATGAGGTGGTAATCAATAAAAGTGAGAAAAATTTTAAACTAGTATTTCTCTGTTTAGAAATTAAATTGGACACTAAACGTTGCAATTAAACAGTTCAAAGTTTCTTCACATAATCTGCAGCTAAGGAATCTTAAAGAATTGAAATTGGCTTTTTAAAGTAAGAACAAAAATTTAAAAAAGAACTGAATGGAATTCTGAATTTCAAACTTCGCACGATGTCGCAATCCGATTTCGAGGCTCAATCTACAACCTATCACCATGCTAAATCTCATTCCTGAAAACTTTCATGCATCCACTTGACATATTAAATTTGCAACTCGCTTCCGATCTGTCTTCAGATGCGTCCATGGAAGCGAAATTCTCGAAGTGACGTAGTTGCATCCTTAGCGATTTTGGGGATTTTAGTGTGATTGTGGGCAACCAGACTCGACGGAATTGTCATCAGCGAGATGGCGGCTCACTTAGGCGAATCACTTACAGCCGCATGGTATAACTCGTAATCAAGTGCATAAAGTGACGACTACGATGTCGCTTGGGATTGCATATAGCCACCATTGCCAACTTGGCAATTTCGCGTCTTAATGTGTCGCTAACGCTAACGTTCTGGCTGCGTGGTTGATGTGTGCGCTCTGAATTAATAAAATTACACCGCTCATCGCAGAAACCATCCACCACACCATGTTCGTAGGCACTTCACGTTTCACGGTGGCAATTTTATTATCATCCTGTCACATGTGTTGATGCCTTATAAGGCATAGGCAAAGTGATGAAATATACTACTAAATGATTTCAAAAATTTGGACTGTTTTAGATATCCCTTCTATACACATTATCTCCTCCAATTAAAAAAAATTCTTCATATTTTTTGGTAGACTTATTGGTACATGGGTCTCTAATTTTATAATATCTCTAATTTTTATATGAAATAGCACTTATCTTATATTTGTTGATGTTATATTGCACCTCTCCTAATCGATTTTCGGCCTTCTTCGTTTTATGCACTTAGGAAAACAAAAGATTAACAAATAAAAGAAATATTCCAAAAATATAATTTGCATGATATTTTAGTCATGCAGATTATTCTAATATACATATATATATATGTCCGTAATAAAATTATAACGTGATTTTGCAAATTATTTCGGCTATGAATTCTGTTTATTCTGATATTTTTATAAAAATAAATAATAGCGAAATAGTAACCGCATTTTGCCATAAATTGCCATAAATTTGTAATTAATTAACAATTAGATAAAATTTGAATGAACATATAAATTTATTTTTAATTTATGCTTACGCGAAACTCGATTTTGGAGTTTCATTTTACTTTGATCGAATCGTTTCTTTCAATAACTATAAAATAAGCCCGGTCGAAATTAATATATACTAATACATATAATACTTTCGTTTCAGTATGTTATTGAAAATCCTGAATTTTATGCTTTTTGTTGATTGAGTGAAAAATATGGGGTATTCTATTAAAAAATGCACTTTGTGTGCTTAACATCACACGACAGTGAGTGAAAACTTCAACAGGGCTCTGTTTTACGAAATTCAATTTGTTTATAAAATTACAAAGCAATAACAGAGTGTTTGAAAAATCCAATTCCTACAAGTGAAAGCTTAAATCATGCTCTTTAACATGGTTTTTCTATCATCAAAATCGGTCAAATATTTCTTGAGTAAGAATGAGAAAAAAATTCTTATGGCAAATTTCATTGTGTGGAAAATGCACTTCCTATACATCTTTCGTGGCGCCATCTATTCTTTTCTATTCTATTGTGTTTGCATTTCATAACAGGTGCACCATTGTTGGTGCTGACTGGTTCTGTGAGTCAGCACTTCTTTTGTGGATGCTGTCAATCAAGTTCATTCAACACAAATTAGTTCTGTTCTCACATTTTTGATTCATGGACATATTTACGAGTTTACAATATCGGGAATTAATTTGTTTACATATTATTAAAGTTTTTAAATAAATATAATTGATTTTTCTTTGTTGCCACGCGATTTCTCACTAACGGTTCGGCCGATTTTCACCAAATTTGGAATATACACTAATAACACTAAGATGCTTAACATATTGTTAGTGGAGAAATTGTGAAATGACCGAGGGTGGCACTTTTATTGTTCTTATAATCGATTCATTTGATATTATTGAATCTAGCCCTTATACATGTATACAGGGTATTTCAGTTGCATGTCCGCCTTTCTTAATTGCTCTGGGAATTTGATTTTTTACCAGTCCATCGCATCAAAACAAAATATATATATAAACGCTCTTATTTTGGAGGAGTAGTTTTAAATATAGTGTCAATAGGTTATATTAAAATTTGTGTGAAATCATAAGCTTACCAACTTAGAATTTTGAAAGGTCGTTTACAAAAACTGCAAAGGAAAAGATTGGCGAGAAAATTCTATTTTTCTTTTATTTGAATGAATACACGATATACAACGTCAACCCTAGTTTTTTAAATTTACATTTTAATATATTATTATAATCACATTTTGAGTTAATATAAAAGCATTATTTTCCTTCTGTGTGATATAACTGTGAGAAATCTAATTGGGCTTTTATTGCTTGCTGGAAGACCTAAGCAAAGTTTATTTTCCTTGCGAAAACAGAAAATGCAGAGTGCTTGCTGGGCGTATATCGTCGCCAACGCAGGCCAAGAGCATGCTCATAAGGAAAATGACAATGGTTATTGCAGCTATTTTGCCGGGTTCTTCGTTTCACTAAACCCTCCAACTTGCCACACAGTAACCCAGCGCTACAATTCTATTGTCATCTTGTAGAAGTAGTACTTACCTACTTCTGCAAGATAACATCACGATATCCTCGTCTATAACATGATATAAAATTTGCATGCGATTTGCATGCGAATGCGCCAAATGATGAATGACAAGAAACGCCAGTCGTGGATTTTCCTGCCGCTTGCTTTCCTCGCAGACGCATCGTAAACACCATCATACGCGATGCAGTGTAAAAATTTCAATTTCCTCGAGTTTATAGACATGCTCGGATGCTACGGTTCAATAGTGCTAAAATAACGACACCCAGATTCGTCCGAACTACTATGAATTCAATTTCCTTTTAATGTTGGCATTTTGGATGCGGAACAAGTTTGGTTAGTCCTAAGCATACAATTTGAATCATATTTAGTTTATTATATTAATGCGCTCACAATAACAAATGGATAATGGGTGGGTTGAAATGTTGCTGAAAGAAACAAAATAATTAAAGCAGAGGAGAGTGAACTAAACATTGTTATTTATGTGAACCTTTAGTTCCATTTCATTCTTGAAGGACGCCTCGTTACACGTGCCCATCGTTATTCTTCCAGACAAAACGCGTTTTGCTTTCCGTATGGTACTTCTATTCGCATATTGTCTGACGGTAACTGGGAGCCACCGTTTTTGTTCTTCGACATTCAACAGATGATTGTTCCGGCTCTTGTCGGCTCGTTCGACAGTGCATTAATTATTAAGGTAGCACGCTGAACATTCCCAAGTATGCTCTGTTATTAATGTTTCGCAAAGGCAGAAGTTGTAAGCATCTTAAGTGGTTTTGTTCACTTAAGGGGGTATTCTGGTCTAGAAGCATGAATTTCACGTAATTTTTGAAGTGTCGTAAGAAAGAGATAATGAATATATTTACTATCCAGTTAAGCATTAGTTTTTATTAACAAAGTTAAGATATAAATAAATAGCAGTTTATGAATTCTAGGGTGTCAAAAATCCTACCCTAGCATTCCAAATCAAATAACCTTAAAAGATTATTAATGTGGGATAATTTCGCTATATCTGGAACTATGGATAATAAATATTTTTACACAAAATGGCGACCGACTGAAAGGTAAAAGCTATACGTATATCTGGTGTTATCTTGCACTTTGAATTTCTTAACCGTATTTCAGATCCTTGCTGGTGTCATTTAAAACATGTTCAAGGTGTTTTATTATTTTGTAATTCTGTCTAATTTTAATTATATGATATCCTTGTGATAGATGGATCTTGTTATATACAGTTTTCGATTTGCCTTCCTTTCATTATTTCTTATATCATTTTCAAAATATTACACAATTTATGTATTACAATTGGTGCTGTCATAATATCATCTGTAATATTTGAATATCAACTGGAAAAGGTGCAAATCCCTAATCTCACTAGTACAATTTTTGTTAGCCTAATAAGCAACTGTAAATTAGAAAGATTAAAGGCTTCAACTTAATATAATCAGCATTAATTTTTCATGTTGTAGCAACATGTTCTTCTTAGGTGACGGCCCCAACGCCATCATCGTTCGCATTCCGCGGATGGCTAATGAGCTAAATTTGACCTAATTTCGGGCAGTCTCTTTGGGCACTCCAGTGCCGAAAAAACAAACCTAGTGCTAAAAGTTTCAAAATAACATCCGTCGGAAATTGTGCAGCATCATGCTCGCATATTGCCACTGGCAGAGGAGTGGCTCATAATCCATGTAAAACGGCAATGTATTCTGTTCGTCGTCCTTTTCGTGTACGCGCGCGGCAGGAGCAAGCAATGAAACCAGAAAAAATAACACAGGATCGCGCTTACGCTCGCTCGTTCGCAACGGTGCTGGGCTAACTTTTCGCGTTGACAGGCTATAAATTTTTGAGAACTACATTTTTGCACGGTCCACTACAGAGAGCACATACCAACCGGTAAAGGCGGGTTCGCCGCGGGCTGAAAATTTCGAGAGTTTTGTTCGAACACGATCCCATTAGCTCGAGATGGCGCACAACATGAGCACTGGAACCAATGTCAAATAGTAAAGGCCAAAAGGACAATGAGTGATGCGAGGAGATGAAAACAAAGCAAACCGAAAATGGCTGAAATGTAGAAATCAATGCAATGAAACGCGAAAAAATACACGAATCTACCACTATTTACCAACAGTATTGCACATTCTAGGTTGCGCATAAAAAGTTGGTAGTGATAAAATACTTCATTTTACTAAAAAATTACAGGTTTATGCTTTTAATTTAATATCTGCTTTTATGCTTTATTAATTAATATAATAAAGTTCTTAAGACTCAAAAGATTAAAATAAATAAAGTATAGTTAAAAGAACATCATTTAACATATATGAAGAGATCGTAAATCTTTAATTTCCCTCGGTTTTTACTATTAGTTATTTTCGGAATGATTGTCGGTTTTCTCACACCTTCATCAGAGAGATAAATATATTTGACAGTTATTCTACCAAACGATGTTTTATCTGTTAATTTTCGTATTTTCGTATTTTGAATATGTTGAAATATTGCTGTTAAATTCTTGTTTCTTGTTCATTCAAATGTTTTATATTTCGATTTCACGTTTTCAATTTATCTAAATTATAGGAGTGTAATACTGTTACCTTAATTGCCAGAATGTAATAATTTAATTTTACGTCTGTGAATTTTATAGTTGTGTATTATCGAGTGTCTACCCATATACATATGTATTTTTTGTGTTACATCATTACGTATTTTAATTATCAGTTGCTACTTAATCAGTCGCATTCAGGGTTATATTTGTTTACTATACTTACTATACAATGTCAATAATCGAACCAACGCACAACAAAACAAAAATATAAAACATTTCACTGAAATGTCTTAAGATATTTAGCAAATTTCGAATACACATATTCACAACTTTATATAACTTTTCATATTGCAAATAAAATAAAGACAAGTAGAAATAATAGACCGGTTCTAGATCAAGGTGCACATTTATGAACCTTGATATAGATTCGGCCTATATCATCTCTCTTTTCAGAAGTTTTCACTTCTGTCGTGTGGTTTTAAACATTATTTTTAATTTAGTTATTATAAAAAATATAATTCCTATTAGTTAAGTCGTTGATTATTCCAATATCCCACGAACTTTGGTTCGTTTATAAAATCGATATGTCGGTCTATGCGTTGGAAATGGAACTATGAATTTTGAAAATCTTACAACAGATTCGGATACAGCTTTACCAAGTTTCATGTATAAAGTGACTATAATTTTTTGATATCTCTTCAGGATCAAGGTCAAAATGGCGGTCAAATTAAAAATAGTGATCCCATTGAGAGCCATATTACATTATATGTTCATATGTTAGAATTGTATAGAATTAAATTAAGAAAATATTTGGTTCTTTAATGTAGTTAATTTCTAGAATATATTATTTAAATCTGTCAAAATACACTGAAAACTGCAAAGTTATACATACTTCGAATATCGGTTTAATATTACGATTAAAAGTAAATAGGTAGGTGCGTATGCATTTCATTTTTATGAATAAACAAATTAATTTCTCTTTTTTCTTGAATTTTATTTTAAATTCTTACCAATTACATCATTGATATTTTCAACATGTTTAATTAAAATCCTAATTTTATGAATTTCATATTTTTACCAATTTATTGTTTAACATAAAATTATGTTATGGGCTGATGATTATTTAAGCATAATAATTATTGACAACCTTGGGAATTGTTACAAAAGAGTCTTCCAAACTCTAGTTACAGTTGAACAATTTGACAAACAATCATAGTTTTAGATTGAAAATGCCAGAAGGTAGATTTTCGTAATTTGTTGATAATCATAACATTATGATTAATGAATCTGTGCTGGAAAATAAATACATCAATATTCATAGATTATTTGTGAGATCGTGAATTAGTTAGTATATCCATTCATACAAACAAGCCTAAAATAGTATACTTCAGACCCTAAAAGCTTATTGATTTTAATGTATACTTAATTCATCAACATATGCTCTAAATGCCAAGATGAAATCAGAATCATGAAGTAATGCAAGGACGAAATGGGCATACAATAAAAGGATGTGGGATAAAGTATAACCACCTTCTTGCATTTTCACTCCAAGTGAAAACGCCATAATGCGTATTTAAATATGCATGATGATGGAACTGCTCACAAAGGAAACAAGGAAGTGCGCAAACCTGCGCGCCATTGAAGATCGGGCAATCCCTTGTCAGTTGAGGACATCGCAACGCAGTGTTGAGAGGCAGCCATGTCGGCACTCCAACTGTGGTTGTGTAGCTAACTATATCATTATTATGAAGGTAGTTCATGCATTTTCGTTAAGGGACCTCGACATTGTCCTTGCGTCGCATTCCGGCAGTGTACATGGCGTCGAGAAGCCAGCCGGCAGGAAGCGTCTGCGGAGGATGCTGCAGTACGAGCTAACGAACATTCTACGCCAGTGCGTTTTATTCATGTTAATCACCAGCAGCAGTACACAGCTCATAAAATTATACGTTCGCTTGGTTACGTATTCACACATTTGTGCTTCCTTGTGCATTTTTAAAGTCAATTGAATTTCCTTCTATGTGCAACGCCTAATCATAATTTGAAATTTTATTTTTATTTAACATTTTAACGCATTGTATCATCGAGGATATGCTCTTTAAAACACTATTGCTTTAAACTTTTTTTGAAACATAATTTCATCAATGTTATATGTAATAGTGGCAGTAACAAAAAATCAATTGATTTTCTCCCGACGGGTCTTATATGCCTCACAACATGGTAGAAAATCCCTCCACTGAAAATGCTCTCGCCTACGGTATTGAAAGTTTCGGGAACAAAGATCTTGGTGCATAAATTACTATAGCTTGTTTTGCTCTAATTTGATTGGACCATTGAGTAAGATCAATCATGTATCAATAATTGCAGCAGAACTTTGTATGAAAATGTGTGCTGATACACCCCCCTCCCCTATCTTTGAAATTTGTCCCGCTTTGCCCATCAAAAAATCCTTATAAATTACACACTTTCATGTAAAAAGATGAAAACTCTAAGGAGGCGGTTAAAAATGTGAGTGGTACTGTTTCCTATTGAACCCAAAACTGTTTGCAAGCATTTGAGGATCCGAATTTCCATCTGCGAATGACTCGCTACAAAATCGATATAATTTTGAATTGATGAAAAGTGAATCACTCAAGACAAAGTCACGCGAAATCGGCCTTGCTCGAATACTGATGAGGTGTCAAACGTTGTAGCCAGCCCCAAATTTATAGACAAAAAATATTTGCTTGGCTTTCGATATTTAGCGAATCTTTATTCAGAAATATTTACAAATATTTTAGTAACGATTATATTTAATATTGGTAGAATGAATTGACCGGTTCTAGATCAAGGAACATACGTTCTGCATTCTCATCGATCAATTTAGAAGTGCAGTATACGTGTATATTGATCTAGAATCGGCTGATAACATCTACTAATATTACTAGTTGGAAATACAAGATAACGCCCTGATGGTATTTTCACTTCTGTCATCTTAAACAATTTTAATTCAGATAATGTTTCTATTTATTTTTGTATTTTTTTGATTTCAATTATTTAATTTCTATTGACCGGGAGATACTACTATGATCTGTTCTCCTACTGCATTAATATTAACTGAAAACCATACCTAATTGTTGACAATTACACTTTATAAAGGAAGCAATAAGCCAGATTTGAGCAATAGGGAGGTATTCATTTACACCGTAGCGTGCGGGAAATTATCTTTAAAGGACCAGTGCTTTAAAGTTTATTCAGAAAAACCATAATACCAACCATATATAAAATATTAAAATATACAAAAATATCAAGATCGTAATTGGCAGTGATCCAATTTAAAACATTTATGTTATTAAACTCTTCTTCGGTACAGAACTATTACAACCTTCTCTAAACAAATCATTGAATAAATATACATATGAAAAGAGCTGGTTTATAAAATTTATTATTTTATTATACTCGCTTCAATCAAAATAATCAAATGTGGCTAAGAAGATGAAATTTGCTTCATGAAAGAATTGGATATTAACAATTATATTGTCAAATTCAGAGAAGTCATATGTTATTAATATTAATAATAATCGGACATTCCAAATAAATGTTGGTTATGCATCTAAGGATGCAAACTCATTGTATTGTCTACCTTATGTTTTCAAACGTGCAAACTAAATATCAAGCTTCAGAATTAATACTCTTCTTCGGAGTTGATGACAACTTTGTTTATACATATATACCAATATACTATACCACAATTAATTTCTCATGTACTATGCAAAAACTGCATTATCTCCAAGATTTGCTTTGTAAAACGTGCGATGATGTTTATCATGCTCAGAAAATTACTATTGCTCATGTCAGAAATAGTTATTTACATTACAAGCTGCGAAAGTTTGTATTACTAAGCGAAACTTAGTAACCAGAACTTCATTTCGTGAGTTGTGTCACAAAGGGTATTCATTTCTTCCACTTATAGAAGGTACGTCACTCATTTGACAAGGACAATATTAAATTTTAGTTATTTATAGCACGTATTAGATTACAAGCTCTAGTACGATGAAAAACTAAGGAGATATAAGCTTTAGTTTTTTCAGGTAATTTATTTTCCAATTAATGATTAACTATAATTTGTTTATTACACACTCTTCATATAATTGAAGTCATCAAATATTATGAACGAGGAAATAATATACAATATTGTATGTATACGATGATCTGGATGAAAATCTTGCAAGTCATAGTCTGCAGTTATTTTGCCGGGTCCATTTATATTATTAGGAACTTATAAACATAGCACAAACCACAAACATACTAACTAACGTTTTGTTATAAAAATTTGCAGTTACTATAGTTGTTTAAGGACACATTGACAGTACAAAAATTTATATTACGAATTCTGAGATTATTATGGTTTCTTTGAAATTATTATAATATACATATTGCTATGTTTAATGTCTCGACTAGATTATTTTCATAACACCTCTCAAGCTTACCAAGCCTGTAAGTTTGCGAAATATTCTAATTGTGTCATTATTACACGATTTTATCGTCCTTTGATATTCTCGGCGATACTTTTCTCATAAACACTGAACATGAAAATTGGATTCATATTTACTAGCTTATCGTTATGCAATTTGCAACACTTCCCAATACGATTTTCTACAAGATTGAATTGATGTAAAAATGCTAAACTTAGATATTCTTAGAGATTCAGGTATCAGGTGTTGTATACAAGGATAAGTTTTAATGACTTTAAGAAGTAAGAACGTAGTTTTCTTTAATTCATTTCAAGTATACGACAGTACCTACTTCCATTAATTTTTCCAGCCAGAAATTTTGCAATCATTTTCTTGGTGTAGTATGTATAAATATATGTTATAAGATTTACGAGATTGCTGGCGGTTCCTTTCAAAGGCTTCATTATAGAAGTAGCATTTTCTGCGGAATAAAGTGAATAAAGTATATTTATGAATTCATGAGAGAATACGCACTGAGTATGAATAGAATGGGAAAAAGAAAACATAGTATTAATTACTTCTAAGTTCACTCTATTCTTATTTTCTTCCCTGAATGTTATGTCATTTATGATGTATGAATAAACATTACAGAAGAACACAGAAAAAATATTGAAATACTATTAAACGGAATATAGGAAATAAATACCGCCAACACTAACGTATTAACTTCCTAAAGAAACTTTTAATAGTACACTAGCAAACCCGGCGAACTCCGTTTCGCCACAAAATTTTATTCGATTTATGTAACGATCCTTCTGCTGATTTTTTCATTTTTTTTTGTTTAAATTTGAAAATGAAAAATTTTATTTAATTTCACAGCATAATTATTGTGAGATTATTGTACCTGTAATTGGATCGACCATCTTCAACGTGATGTTGTATCCGTCTTGCCCTTGTCAATAAATGATTGGATATTGTAATGCATCGTAAAAACGGTGTGTCTCGTTTACGCTATTTAATATATTGCTTCATCGTTGAACGACAATGTCTCGCGATTTAGTTTGATCGCCAAGAATTATTGCAGCAACATCATTATCGGTGCATTGAATCTTCGCACATTTGTACAATTCAATTGGTTGATTTGACGATTTCAAATTTAAATGTTATATTAAACGATAATAATAATTTGACAGTAATAACAATATCAATACGCAGGTCTCCCAATGACTCCACTGCTCGCCACCGGGTGTCGCTACTCGTCAGATTCGTTATAACATTAATAACTTTGTTAATTTAAACATTACCTTTAATTTTCTTTGC
>JARJDZ010006461.1:0-23338 GCA_030264555.1 Aleochara sp. GC000083
TGAATTTTTCGAGGGTATGTTTCCGGTTTGAATCCCCATGTAAATTTCCATAAGACATTCTTTTGATCATAACTCGAAAACTACTGGGCCGATTTTCATGATTAAAAAAGCAAATGATAGGTCAGTTTATTATCTTTCGATTTATCTATTTGAAATTTTAAAATATTTCATAGAAAATTAGTAATTCAAAAGGATAAATGATTTCAATCAAAATTGAATATTTTCGAAACTAATTGAGATATCAGGTTCGTTCTTGAAAATTTCGAAAGTTAAAGAGTTGTCCTTTCATAATATGGTATCTGATCTGAAAGTTTTCTTTGGAATTACTTTAATTTTAATAATGAAATAGACACTATATTTTCTCACGTACTATTTTTGAAATTGAAGAGTCGGACGTTGTTTTTTTAAAATATCGGGTAAATTTGACTTCTTTAGCCAACATAATTAAATGAATAAATAATATTCAAAAATTTCCTCAAAGAAATTACTCATTTGAAATGTTTTTCTTAATGCGAAAATAATTTTTGCTAGTTTAGATCGCTTTAACTTTTGTTCTAGTGGAGTTACAGGACCAATATTTTTTTAATCCTCGGACGAAATACAATGTTTCTACTATCATTTAGGCCTTAATCTGAGACATTTTTTCTCTGTAAATTTGAACATAAGAGCAGAATGTAAAAATGTTGCATTTTTAGATGATGAAGTTTTCATAATCAGTTAATTCCCCACTTTTTAAGATCTTGAGGAATAGATACATCTGAATTTGTGATAACTATTTATGAAATATTCTTTTGTGCAATTTTTCAACAAAATTTTGAATTATATTTTCTAATTATTCAACAATAATGCATATACCTTGTTTGGATCGTACCTCTGCTCTCATCTATGAACTAATTTAACATTAATTTCCATGCTTAATATTAAATCGAATATTAATACATGATAATTTTCAAAGGATAGCATTTAAAATAATTAATTATGCATGTGAATTCTATAATTGGAATTGCTTGCTCGCGTGCAAATTTCCATGTAGACAGATATGCAAATGCAATTCATGGAAATGCAATGCAAAGCAATCGCGCAATCGATGACTATATTAATTAGGCGCTCATTGTGCGCGTCACTTCCTAGTTAATTTGGCGTGTAAACTCCGCACCTGGAGAACTCCAGGCACAGGATGGCAAACTGCTACATGCAGCAACCACATGGTGACAGGTTATGGGGATGGCAATCACGAACCCGGAGAGCACCCATCAACACACGATTATTATAAGCATCATATGTTGCGATTCATTAGCATGAGAGGAGCAGCGTCTGATCAATGATGATCAATTAGCTGCTTCATTGGGCTGCAGTGCGCGTTTGTTTGAAATCCGAGTCCAGGACGTTTCACGTCACTTGCCATACAGCACAGCAATGCCTCATTAACTTTCGAATCGCATTTTGTATGAAATCATATCGATCCTCGGTGGGTTTTGCTGGAATGATAATTACATTAGAATGCTCTGGATATGCGATGGGTTTAGGTTGAAGAAGCCATAATTCCAATTGATTGGTACGTTCAACCAGAATATTTGTATCTGGACGTTCAGGTATTGGGTGATTACATAATTTATACGATGGGGGATAATTATTGGAAAATAATCATTACTGCATTATTGTGTTTACTAATTCATTTGCAGTAATGTAAATATGGTCACATGGGTAGAAAATGTTTGTATCAATTTGATATATCATTTTTTCTAACAATTGTACTTTTAATTCCTCGAAATAAAAATTCTTTAAGGGTTGGAAGGATTCAATCAAGCAATCAACAAGTTTCAACATGTTTGAAAATAACATTGTTTTTTGTCAATATATTTTTATAAGTTTCCAAAAATGTTCAATGAATTTGTTGATCTAAAAGTTCCATACTCTTTTTGAGGTGTTTCTATCTTGGGCTGAATCAGTCCAATTTGTAGACGAGGCAAATTTTTAGGATCAGATGGATCAATTTATCTTATTTTAAATTAACATAAATTGCACATAAGAAAGCCGGAAATTGAAAATTGCAGATCCACCTGAATCGGTTATAATTTTACTTAAAATACGTGAGTTAAGTCTAGTTTAATGATGAGGTATTTCTAGGATTTTTACTGATTGATTTCAAATGGACGTTGACTCGATATGCAGATCAAATTACCGGAAATGGAAAGTCATTATTCCACCTGAATCGCTAACAATTGTACTTCAAATACTTCAAATTGTACTTCAAAATAGTTAAATGATTTTGGAAAAATTGGAGAATTTTGAGAAAATTTACTGCTAAAATTTTTGATCGCTGATTTATTGTGAATGAATATCTCGCAGATCTCTTTTACACCCAGTTTTAGAGCATGAAATGCACATAAATATTCAAACATTGTAAGTTGGTTGTCCATATGAGACTTATTATCAATGACTATTTATCAATCTTCTTAAGAGTTCATTTTCTCACATAATTAGCTTAATAACTTTTCTATAGATTGTGGACATCTTTAAAGCAATGATTTTCAAATTTCAAAAATAACTAGCTATAAATTACATAATTAGATAAATATGTTATGCTACAATCTTTTCATAAAATTTGCAAAAAATTAAGTTGTGAATCCTTTCAATAATCGACTACTTATTTGTAATTTATCACTTCATACAAATGTAGTACCAATTATTTCACAATTTTTTTTTTCTAAAATTTTCAAAGGACTTTCTTAATATTATGCCATTTTAATGATAATAATATGGAAAATCATTTAGAACTTTAGCACGTCAGAAAACTTGCTTGGCTGGGTAAACTCAATTAACGTTTTTCAATTAACTGATATAAAATGTTGATTGGCACTCGACTAAAGACAATAATTATTTAGTTCCAGATCATATCAGACCCAGGGTGTGCTCCTTGCCGGAGAAGGCGTACAATCCACGTCTCAGCGACGACTTGTACAGACTGCGAACATTTAGTATAACGAATAAAGGCGGTGTCGTTAATTGCGGAGATTCCATTATCAACCGTCGCTCCAAATCGAACACCAGCGTCAATTCGACAGCGAGCAGGTGAGTTTCTCACGGCATTACCAACGCTTTAAATATTTATTCAATAATTACGTGCGCAAATATTTGTCTGCGCCGGAATAATTGATTTGTTATTGCTTATGTTTACCAAGCAGAATTGAACTTTATTTACTGGACTCTTAACGTCCAAATTTGCTTTGAGATGTATTTGTATGTATTTTTAATTAAAACAGGTGTTATATGAAGAATACCTAAATTTCTGCTTATTTTTCATAATTCTGGACATTTTTTGTATATTTATAAAAATCTTCTTTATTATTTTTGATATTCTTCTGTTTTGGTGGGTAGGTGATTATCCTGGAAACTTTGGAACCCAGGAATTTCTGAAAAGATTGAAAATTTGAACTAACAATATAGTTCTATATATTTTTTTTGATTTCTGTTGTGAAATTTCTAGATAGTTCTATTTGGTATCACTATACCAAAATGTAACCACAAAATATATGCAGAAATATTGCTCACAAATATGATATTCATTTTTATCATTTATGCAAAGAATTGTGAATTTAACCTTAAGGAGAGAATAGATAACTTCTTGAATTCCTACTAAAGAATTGAAATAGTCAAGTACTCCAAAAATTCAAATACCTCAGTAAAAATAGTTTCAATATCATTATACTGAGATATTGGAACCTTACATAGTTTTATAAAGATCCTGTCCTATTTTTAGTTTCCTAATGTTTTGATCTTTTCATATTGAGATAGAAATTCAGGTAGGAGTATCAAATATCATATGAGAATATTTCAGAATTAATGTTATCAAAATTCATGAAATAAAGAGTTACCATATTTAACATTTTAAGTACCTAAAAAGTATCATAGAAATTTTCCAATCAGTATCTAAAAAATTTCATAAGGGTTACTAACATGTTAGACATTAAAAGATTTATAGTATTGAATTTTTGGACAGGAAACTATCAAATTAACAACTTGAGAATTACAGAACTAAAAGTAACAAGAAATAAGCTTTTGAATAGTCCTCAGAAAAATACAATAAGAAAATCTTGATCAAACCTAAAATATTTAACTTTCATTTAAAATCAAAAACAAATATAAACCTATTTTTGAAACTTCATATTTCACTAACAGTTATTAATTAATTTTGATTAAACTTTTTAAGAAAAAAATAACTTAAGTAACTCAAGTAACTCAAGTAAATTTTGACAACTTTTTTACTTATCCTGAAATTTCAATTCATAAAAATTTAATATTAAAATTTGAAACAATATGTTGTCTGGATATTCCCATGTGACAGATAATTGACTGATGGATAGCTACTATAAACATGAGATACATTTAGAATTTGTGAAAAATGCGAATTTTACGTATGGAAAATATGCATATCACGTATATTTTGCCATCCCGATTAATTTCATTATCGCCGCACATTGTAGCAAGTAACGCCTTGCGAATAAATTAGCATATTTGTTCTGCGTTGCGGAACACTGCCTGATTTGTGAATGATAACAATTTAATTAGATCGAAATGCCTCCACGAAAATTCCTCGCATACCATCAATTACCCTTCATCAAACAAACACCCACGCGATTCGCAGCACTTAAAAAGCGACTTTTCAGCCGAAACTAATCCACGCCATTTTATGCAGAGAAATAATGTTATGTCAGGTTGTCAAGCGATGCAAATTTAATTCGCACACACGTACACGTGTCGTACAACAAATACGAGAGCGTCTCAGCACATTCCGCATCGCGAGGGAGTTGTCAACAATGTGTTTGATATTTCATACGGTTCACGGCTTGTTAGTGGCAACAAAACATGTTCATATTGCTTTTGCTTCAGCATGGGTTTAATAATGGATGGGAATTGCATGCAGACAATTTCTCATTTTCTCTCCGAATGACTACGAATTGAAACACATCACATTCCGTGAGTAGTGCACAAGAAGCGCCTCGAATNAGGATAAAGACATAAAACCATTGGGTGTTTGTATTATTATCAGAAAAGTAAATTACGATGCGCACCATCTGCGTTTGTGCTTGGAGGAGGATTTGCGTCCATTGTCTGCGAAATAGCCTCAAGTTTTCCCAATGCGCGCGTTGAAATCTATTTCATTAACGCTTAATTGATTCAAATGGCTCTCGCTCGCCACTCGACATCCTTGTTTTCCATGGCGTTTCTTTGCTCCTTCTTCGCTTCATCGCTCAATTTGCATGCGCAGATGAACTGGGAGCTTGCTGGGATGCCGAACATGATTCTCTAATGCGGCGAATGCTCGTTAAGTGGTTGGAAATTCGCTCATTTTCGCATCCGAATGTCGCACGTAATGTACGCATTTTTCGCTGTTATGTGATGGTGCTAATGCTGGTAACATGTTATTTTTATTAAATTGCCATCGGTGTTCGTGCGTGGGAGGACGAAAATGAAAATAACGCAACATGCGCAAAAATCTAAGCTCTAAATGAAAATGTAGTCGGATTTGTGCGACATGAAAGGTATTTATGCGATTAATGTCACTGTTCTGAAGAGATTTTTGTGCATTATGAATATTCTCTATGCATTATTACAATTATTTTTTTCCAAATAAAATTTGAACAGAAAAAACTTTTTGTAGTTTTCTATTGGTAGAAGTTATCAAATTATCTTAATAGTAAGAGTTAAGATTGCAGTGTGATTTTTTGGTGTGATAACTTCTTTCTGTTTCTTTTATGGACGAGATCTGAGTATGTAGATAAAAGTGTTTCACAAAGAAAATTAACAATTGTGTTATCACAAAATGTTATTTTTACTATCTAATTAATGTGCAAATTTAGTGTTGAGTAATCTAAATGAGAAAAGTTGTTTTTGAGAAGTTTAAATATAAAATAACAAATTTCATTCAGAAATTCAATCCTTTTAAATATCTACTAAAAATTCCATTCTTTCTTATAGAATTGCTGAATGTCTTTTTTGGATTATTTGAAAATATTAAAATTGGTGCAAACTGTATAATTGTAAGAACTTTTCATTTTAGTTGTTTTTGGACAATAAACATAATAAAATACAACTTTTGAACTTGACGACAAATTTGAAATAGTAAATTGTTGATGAGAAATGTATAACAATACTAAAGCAACACAAAGAAATTTGAAACAATATTAATTCATTTTTGAAATTGAAATATATTCTAGAGAGGTATTGTAACCTTTAAATAAATAGAACTGAAATATTGCATTGAAATCCAGGATTCTGAAACCGTACCTGACAAATGCCTTCCAATTCAAGAAAATCCATATTCAAGAAGCTTTCAGACTGGATTATTCCTAGAGATGTTATATTCAACCACTCATCTTTCTTGCTTTATTTTCTAAAATAGAATTTAACAAGCAAGGTTTACATTGCAATAAAATATGTATTTCATGCTTCAACTATATTTCAAATGGAAATACATTGTTATTCATGTTTGACAAATAGAAATTACTGTAGATTTCATAAAAGGAGTATTTTTGATATTGGGTTTCAACATAATTTTTCAATATTTACGCTTTCACAAAAGAGATTGACTGAAAATTATAATTCTAATTATAAAAATAAAAATTCTTGACAATTAATTTTCCCAATTTCGGATTAGTGGTTTTCAGAATTTCTATTTTCTGTGATTTTAAATTTAACTATAAGTTAATTTTGGCAAATTATTTCTTGACTTTATTTGGCAAATTCAAAACCAAAATAGTAGAATGCATATTTCGTTATTTCATCAAAAGTTTTTGATTCATTTACCAAGAATTTCAAAAAGAAATAGATAATATCCAAAAGTATGAATGTAAATGTTATTTTCAGTGAAAACATGATATCTTTAATCAATCTAATGATTTCAAAAGAAACAGTTCCGTAAAATAAATTATTTGAATTCCACTTATTTAATACAAAACAATTCTGTTTGTCTCTCATTTAGAAACAGCAGACAAACATTGAGAAATCCTTCTTTTCCGCACAGAATTCTTCGCCGACTTCTTCGTTACCGTTGGCAATTTAAATTGCGCGTAAAATACCATCGTTAGACCGAATGCGTTTCTTTGACTCGTATTCTGCAGACCCAAACGACGACGAAGACGAAGATGAAGAAAGCATAGGATTTCATCCCTGCTAAAATTACGTTGCCTTCTCAGTTAAAACATTCAATTCCATGGATGGAATTCTTGCATTGCTGACTGTAATATCTCATTATTTGTTTTTGGCCTCGTCCTGGCTGGAATCGTTCTGCAATGTAATGGCAAAAATATGCATATAATTGCTTCTGGCAACTCGGAACGGACGTTCTCAATCAAGCATCGTAATAAGTCAAATATTAAAAAGACGAACGCGAAGATTGCAAGTGCGAAAAATTGAATTGCAAAGCGGATATGAATTTTAATTAAATTCATTCAAGCAAAAAGGTAAACGAACGCCCGATGGCTCGATATTTCTCATTGGAATCATATTTCAAAATCAGAATCAGTTGAAATTGGCCGATTCTACATCAACGTAACGTCTACAGCCCTTTGTAGTTTGAAGGCTTGGGGCGGAACTTGATCCAGAACCGGTCTATTTCATCTACTGAAAGAATCTGAATTGAAATTTGGACTTAATGATTTTAATTTCATTCGCTGATAAAGTGACTTCATTTGTATCATTCGTTTTTGACTCCAGATGGAAAGATTTAAACAAAAGGCTGACATCCAATGCGAAAATGAACGTCGAGTGTAAAAAATGAGGGCCATCGAGTGACGCACTCGAAATATATTGGCGTAATCTACCTTGGCATTTCCCAGCTGAACGCTAAACAAGTCAGCTCGAACGTGAAGAGATTGCACTCCCCGATAACGATCATCAATCAAAAAGAGTGGGACGTGTATCAATTGCAACAAACGTCCATCGTCCATTTTCGATCCGGAACGCACCGTATCCATTCGGAGTGCACCATTATGTGACCCACGACATGGATGACTGAATTTTCGATATTACATCTAACCGCCACTGCAAGCAAATTTCAGTTTACATAAAGCCCTGAAGCCGATAAGTGTTTGAGCTTTCATGATAATTACTTCATGGGCGATCCATCCGATTGAGTGGATTCAATTCTCGGATGCACAAAAGTTTTGCGTTTTAATTACCTCGCGAATTTCCGCACTGGTTGTTCACATGTTGCGAAATTTATTTGCCATACTTCGTGCTAGCCACTTGGTGCAAATTCCAACCTAGTTTGGTTAATATACCGCATAATTACTTCATGTGCATCGGAGATTTTCCACGTTGCAGGTTGCAGATCGGAAACGTGACTATAATTCCAGGCTCGTTATGCAAATTGCAAAGCGTAACATCCTCGAGAAAGCCACCTGGGATAAAATTAGCTTTCAGCGTTTAAATTGGGCGCAAATCACTAAGTGAAAATTTTCTGCATTTATGGAAGATTATTAACAAGAAATTTTCTGATTTTCCGGTTTTCATGTGCCCTACAAAAATTGAGGTCTTTCAAAATTATGTTTTTGGTAGAAATATCCAAATTAATTCAATCCTTTTTCATCATAATGATAGTCATAAAAACTCCCAAAAAACTTGCCAGAATTTTGTACAAAACTCAATACAATTTAGCCTCAGGAAGTCGCCCAAATCAATTAAAGAGTTGTTTACATAACTTCACATTTACCTGCATTTTTTGCTTTGTATTTTTTCCCTCACATGTTGACTTTGATCTAATTGAACAACTGGTTCAAATTTACCACGTTCGTTTGGTTTTTCTGAAAAGCTTTCATTAATGATCAATATTCAATATTCTGATATAAACTATATAATCATGAATCAATATGTTTACATAGGATGGATATTAATATTATGGGTAGATATATTATATTCTCGAAAAAAGGATATCTAATAGATATTTTGGAAGTTGTCGGTTTAAGTTTATTGTATAATTCGTCCATGATAGCTAATTTATAATAGGTCAACTTTTTAGAAACGTCGCCCATGGAAACAATGACAAAGGATCTTGCCCTTTTGCACCATGAATAATTCATCGACAGTGTATCCAATACTTTCAGCACAGACTGTTTTATCGGCGATGGTGAAAAGTGCCAAGGCGTTAGTAATCCAATGGAAAAAATAAGGTTGCAAAAAAGGGCGCGCGAGCGACGGATAAACTCTGACTCATTGCCGCTGGGTATTGCTCACATTTCGCTTTTTTAAATCCACATCCGTCGGGAACCGTGCTCGTAAAAGCTGCGCTGTGGAGGCGGCCGAGGTATGGAATTGCGAAAATGCGCAAAAAAGCGCGTGCAGAATGTGTTAACATCGTGTTAGGTGTCTCCGATATTGTTTAAAAACACTACAGCAACAAAAAGCTAAACATAGAAAATTGAACGCGATAAATGTCTACCAATTGATTCAAAAGCTATAACTATTGGCAAACTTTTACCATTGCTGATGAAATCCAAGAATGAAGAGGTTAATTGAGTTTCAATCTAGTTTTCTTTAAGAAAATGATTTTCAGCTTTCAATTGCAATAAATTTGCATTTGCATCTACATTCCCAATCTTTATTTATGCAAAAACATGAACTGCAAAAAAGTCTTTTAAAGATTTTTAATAAAGATTTTTGCAGTCTGTTTGAATTTTTTAGCATTATTTGAAAGATAGAGGCTGATTTCTATCAAATATTAGCTTAAAACTTTAATATTTTGTTTCAATCTTGATATGCAACATCGAAAAAGTTTAAGATTACAAAGAAATATTTTAAATACTTTTCGTAAGGACTTTGAATTTTTTGAATTATTCCTTTTTTTAACATTATTTACAATATAAAGGTTGCTTTCTATGAAATATTAGTTTTAAGCTTTAGTTGGCATGTAATATCACATAGGTAATATCAAAACTTTGAAGAAATTTTTGAAAGTCTTTTGGTACGGTTTTTAGCAATCTCTTTGTATTTCTTAACATTATTTACAAGATATAAGATGATTTCCATCAAATATTAGCTTTAAACTTTAGTACTGTATTTCAATCTTGATACGAAATATCATACAATATCATTTATATTATATCAAGATTGTGAAGAAGTCTTATGAAGACTTTTGGCAAAGTCTTTCGCAGTCTCTTCATATTTTCAAACATAATTTGTAATATAAAGGCTTCTATAAAGGTAGCCAAGTTTGGTACTTGTATTTCAAACAATACCAAGTCTATAAAGAAGTATTTTGAAGACTTTGCAGAATTTTTTTTTTTTCAAGTTTCTGATTTTCTAAATTACTTATAATTTCCAATTTTATTGACATATCCTGTCATATGAATAAAGTCAAATTTAACAAAAGAAAATAAACCAAATGACCAATATGTCAATGAAGTGTAACACTATCCACCAGATTTTCTTAACAAATGCAATAAATTTCCTCCAGCCTATTCTTTCGCATTCTGTGTCCCAATGGCTTCAGGCAAATAAATCATAGACAAACAGAAGACCTCATCATCTATTAGAGCATGGAACATAGAGCATCCGGTCGGACCTTAACAGAGATAACAGAACAATCATTTTCTTCTGCAGCTCCCACAACAACATCCACAATGCGAAAGTGCCATATCCTTTTGCAGGATCCTTGGAATGTTGCGGACGGGAGCGTCAACGTCCAGTTTTGTTTGATTTGCCTGCTCGTTCCATTATGCCCTATTGTACTAGTATTACGGTCGGTTGTTTGTTTTGCGTGAGTGTTTTGGAGGAGGCGGCACAAAATTTGCCTTCGGGCACGAAGTGACTGCGTGAGCAGGACGAAAGATTTCCTCCTCGGCAGGCTTTCCTGACCATTCCTGCCTGCTCGCGTCGGGAATGACGATGATGGGCAGACGCTCCTGTTACTTGTACTTCTTTCTCTGCCGCCAACTTCATTTTGTTGTTGTTGATTTTCGTGAGCCAGCGACTTGATTTTATTGATTTACCGTTGCCTGATGCGTGGTCTTGATAAGATTTCCCTTTATGTACGTGAACGTCTGGCCCACAACCAGGATTTTTTTATTTTTCAATGTATGGATTCATTGGTAAATTCTTCTTTCAAGGAACCGGAGATGAATTTACCAAGATTCTTCCTATTTGCAGTACTCAAGATTCAATATGTAGATCAAACGGGAAAATCTGTTAAAGACTCATCAAGGATTTACAAAAAAAATCAAACATTAGAAAATCTTTTTTATTGAATTTTTAAATCCACATACAAACTTGTTGCTTCTTCTTCATTTAATATTTAATTTTTTTCTTCTTTTCTTCAAAACCATAAAAACTGAAAATGACCGAATTTCATTTGGTTTAAATATTTGCCGCTTTTCGTCATTAAAAACAACTGCAGAATAAAATGCTATCTTTTTATTAGGGAATGCTTCTTGGATTAATTACTTAGGACGCCCTTACTCATTAATTCCCGACACCTTAAGCAGTCTTGGATGGTGAATAATTTCAAAAAAGTAATTTGCGGCTTGAAATTGCTAAAGTTTAAATTAGTTACGACTGGCAAGGTATGTTGAAGGCGGCCATCAACAGTATGTTAATTTGTTTACGAATAATTTAATATTTTTTATTCAACCGATTTTCATCTGGAAAGCGCAATCTTTTAAAGAGCTTACTTTTATTGCATCCAGTAGGAAAACTTTGGTCCAACGTTGGAAAGAGTTCTATTACTTCTTGCAATAGGTCAAATTTTCCCAAGAGTAATAATTTTTATTAAGATGAATTGTTTTAGCCTTGAAATGTGGTAATAACTATTTGTTGCAAAGGGAAGATATTATTTTTGAAAATTTCCAAAATTGGTTCTTTGCTCAAAATATTTATATAATCATTTATTTTGTTAACTGGTCGATTACTAAACAAAAATATTGTTTTAAAATTCTATACACGACTCAAAATTATTTGTTATATAAGGATAATTTTTTAATTGGTTTGCTTTTCATAAAATAAATTTTTATTTCCAATAAGATAACAATTTTAACATTCTTGAAATAATGGTATTTAAAAAAAAAATATCATTAGTTTTAAAATACAAATTGTAAGAAGTTCATCAAAGTCTTTTGAAGAAATCCTTTGCAATCTTCATTTTCAATTTAATTTTTATAAAAGATACAGAAAATTTGTCAAATTGGTGCGATTTTCATAAAATGAACATCCCTAAGAATATAAAAATTTGATCATTCTTGAAGTAATGGTTTTTTTTAATTATTATATCATGAAGTTTAAAATACAATTTGTAAGAATCTTATTGAAGGCTTTAGAGAAAACTTGTCATCGTCTTCATCTTCTTCTTCAAATTAATTGATATAAAAAATAAAGGATAATTTCTCAAATTGGTGTGTTTTTCTTAAACTAAATTATCATTCCTATCAAGATAACAATTCTAACATTCTTGAAATTATGGTAGTTTTAATAGTTATATTCTTAGTTTTAAAATACAAATGGTAAGACTTTTGAAAAAATCTTTCGCAATCTTCATTTTCAAATTAATTGTTATAAAAGATACAGGATAATTTTTCAAATCGGTCCGATTTTCATAAAATAAACATCCCTAAAAATATAACAATTTGATCATTCTTGAAGTAATGGTCGTTTTAATTGTTATATCCTTAGTTTTAAAATGAAAATTGTATCAAGTTCATCGATGACTTTTTACCAATGTTTTTGCAATCTTCTTTTTCAAATTAATTTTTATAAAAGATAAAGGACCACTTTTCAAATTGGTGTGATTCTCATCAAATAAACTTTCCTAACAACAATTTTAACATTTTAGAAATAAAAGTTTTTTGATACTTTAGTTATAAAATACAAATTGTAAGAAGTTCATTGAAGACTTTTGAAGTAACTTTATGTAATCTTCCTGGTTCTCGTAAAATAATTTACAAATTAGAGGTTGATATTTTTAAGAAATTGCCAACTTTCAAAACAACTATCGAAGATATAGAATTCACATTAGTAAAAATTTCAACAAACCTTCATCAATGTAACAAATTTTACAAAATCATCCATTAATAAACAAAATTTCAAAATTTTCTTCATTCCTTGTTACTTAATATGTACCTTTATGTTAATCAATCCCGAAATTCCTGGTACAGTTTTATTTACCTTTCTCGACTCTCGTGTGTTTCCTTTTGCAACAAAATTAATTCAATCCTTGATTATTTTTGCTGCAGGGCAAGCAACGTGTCCGGCGAACGATCACCCTTCGACGGCTCCTGCTGCGGTTCCGGCTACCACACCGTGGACTCCACGCCTCTGGGCTCTCCTGAAGAGTTCGAAGTTCCTAAGTACCGGGTCGTTATGCTCGGCGATTCCGGAGTGGGCAAAACGGCGCTCGTCTCCCAGTTCATGACGTCGGAATATATGAATACATACGACGCAAGCTTAGGTAAAATTGAATTCACCCCAAAGCACATCCACCCCCCAAATCGTCTTTTGCACCTCATTCCAGCCGTTCCAATTTCATCCCGAGGGACACCGAGCGTCGAAAAATCATCCACAAGAATAATAAACCCGCGTCCATGATATAAACCATCATTCCATTTTATATTTCGACCATAAACTGATTGAATTAAGTCATGAAATCTGTTGGTGCACAAACATTTTGAAATATACCTGCGATGAATCCGTCGTAAAATTTTAATGAAAACTCACTGTGTATCACATATGGAACATCAAATATGTTGAATTTTTTTGGTTTATTTCCAGATGACGAGTTTGGTGAACGTACCGTCTCTATTCTGCTCGATGGGGAAGAATCCGAGATGATTTTCATTGATCATCCTTCAGCTGAGATGTCGGTGAGTTTCTGATTTCTGATTGACAACTTCTTCGGGTTCGTGGAATGGAATCGATTATTGTACTGCGTCGTAAACTAATTTTGCGCAGTATGGGAGGAATTTAAAGCGCGGGAAATGGCGGAAACGAGTCGCAAATTGATTTTTGTCCTTGGAAAAACCCTCGTGTATGGGGCGTACGTTATTACATCTCTCTGCTTTACGCATCGTTTGCTAACACCTAATATCCACATCATTCCATAACTCGGTTCGGGTCGGTGGCTATTTCATTCCCGTTTGGTGCCCCATTTGCAGAGAATACGGAAGATTTTCGGCCGTGAATGGTGGCTAAATGGTTGGAGGATGTGATGAAGTGGCCACATTTGGCCGCTCGATTCAATTTCGTAATGATGTTATCTTTCAATGACAAGGCGAAGACCCGTTCAAAATGATCTCACATAACACGTACGACTGGTCGGACAAAGAATCAAGTTGGCGTATGTTGGAGCAATAAATTTTTTCGGGCAATATTTCTAGAGTGGTTAACTTTGGTTAACACGATTTCTTCTCTTGTTGTTGCTTCCATCCAATACTGGGATAACACTCTTAGGACCTCAAGTCTTTAGGGGGGATAAAGGATAATCTTTTATTTGGAGTTTTAGGATAGTTTCCAGAGAATTGGATCTGTTTCGAAAAAGTATAACTTTAGTTTTGTTCAAATAGTATAAAATTAAGGTTATTTTTAACAAATTATTTTGTGGTTGAAATTGGAAATGTACTTTATGCTAAAAGTGAAGGAAATTAACATTTTTTTCACTTGATGATTAAAATGGTCACAAATATTTGTGGTTTGACAAAAATTTCTATCATGTTTCAATGACAATTTGAAAATTTACTGATAATTTTTGACATGTTTCATTAAAAGTGGTTGCTGAATTTTGTGGCTTCTTTGATGGGAGAGAAAATAAAAATCTTCTTTTACATTTGAATTCTGCGAAACTAAAATTTGGATTCAAGCTGGAAAATTTAACCAAATCATCACATTCAACGCTCTGAATTTTTTACCCCAGACAAAAATTTAATAACGACGATTAGTCAAGAATAATATGGAATATAATGAGGGCCCTCGAGTATTACACTCAAAAGTTTTTGCTCGTTAAAGTAATATTTAGCAGCTCACGTCGGGCCATTATATTACATTTTATATTCGTGTAAAGTAGTAAAGTGCTTTTTCAGCAGCCCCCACAGTCAGCACTACTTTTAGATTATTTATTTTAAGGAGTAAAGACTCCCATAAGCTGAAGAAAATTAAGCAAAAAATTAAATCTATTACCACTAAAACCTGAAACGTATTTTGCATTCTTAATATTATTTGATTCTAAACTTTATTAACATCTTCAATAACTTATTGGATTATTTTGAAATCGACAAAATGTAGAAAATGATGTCTCAACTTTTTTAAATTCACAACTCTCAAAAAACTGCAATAAAATCATCCAGAAATAATAGGATAAAAAATAATTTTACGTCAATTTTAAATTATAAGATCAAATCTTTTCTATAGTTATTTTATAGCTAGTTTACAACTAAATTTTCTGTTATCGTATAACACAGATATGATTCAATATAAACATTTAATGAATAAAAAAAATGAAATTCTTAATAATTCTATTGGTAAATCATAAATTTTATTTTCATTTTTCCATCTATATTTGTATCATATATCGTACATCAAAAATTACACTTTTCAGCAATTCACTAATCCCAAAATATTTTAAATTAAATTAGATTTAAAAAAACACACAAATACAAAATTAATTAATACTGTTTCCAAGAGTTTTTTTGCACACCACTGAATGTTATTCTTTCACACGACTTGTAATAATGAAAATAAAAATTTATTTACCAAGCTAACACTTTTACCAAATTTCCATGAATTGTGCTAATCTTCTTCAACGAGCAGCTAATTAAAGAAAACAAAGAGTAAAACAAAAAGAGAGTTGCAAGTTGTATGAATCCATTATTTCTTTGAATTTATTTAGAACAATGGGACTTGTTAGTATTTCGTCAGTTCAGAAAAGAATCCACGTATACATTGTATTTTTCGTTTAGGGTTTTCTTTCTGTTATCCTTCGTGTCTTTTGTAATCATTTTTCTTGCTTTTGGAACCACCTGCTGCTTTGGTCTCAAGTTCTCAACATTGGGGATAATTGTCAAAACCAATTTGTAATTTGAAAGGATCTACGATTGGTTCCTATCAAATAAGACCATTCGTTCTTCCTTGTTCCTGGAATTGAATTTGAAGCATTTATTCCCGAATTGTATTGTATTTTAGTTGTTTTTCCTATTAACTTTTTGATAAATGCACATACTCATAATTATAGATTTTGGAGAGATGAATTCCCATTTTAATGATGATTGTGATTGTAAATTAATTACTGTGCTTTAATTATTATCCAGGATTAATTTTCATGTTTGGTTGTTTTGATACATTTCTAGGAAATATTCATTTAGCACATTCCGAAAATTTTGAAATGAGGATTAGATAGAAAATATAATTAAGTGACTTTCATAAACTTCGATAACTGAAAATTGACTTTTAGAAAATAATTGTTTACAATTTTGTTTTCATAAAATGGCAAAATTTTTCAAAAATACAATTTCACCATGTGTCTTCATATCAGAATAGCAACAATTTGAACAAACAAGTCAATAATAAATTTGCAACCATATTAATCTTAAGTATATTCATTTCAGATATCTTGTTATTTTCGTGTACCAACTATTAATTTGCAAATAATTTTATACTGAGTGGTAAAATATAAATCAATCAACAAGAAATATGTAAACAAATTCAGTCATCAACATTTTTTTACTTGACTATGAATGATTCTGGTATAATTATTTTGAAATAATCGTTAATTTAACCAATAACGTCATACATTTTGTGACGAAGTTTCAAGTTTTGTTGATGCAAATAGTGAATTTCAAGATCAGACCATCGAGCAATAAAATGACGTATTAGAGATTTTCGTAAATATATATTGTACAAGTAATGAAATTAATGTATAAATAATTTGATAAGATTTATATTTTAATAATCATGACAGTTATGGCGTGATTTGATCAATGAATACAAAAATTTGCTATAAACAAATAAGACCATGTTATGTTGACGTAGTTGCTAGCTAGCATCATTTCTATTTTTTTATTTTTTAAATTACTAATAAATGTTAACTGCAAATTAGCAAATTTGATATACAATAAATATAATCTACGCAATTTGATAAAATCCCTATGATTTTTGATTAGGAAAAGTAGTTACAAAAAGTTTTGTATAGTGATTTTTAATTACTATTATTATGAAATCGTTTGTATTTACATTTTTCATTCTTAAATGTGAGTTATAGCAAAAACATTAAAAATTCGTGGAAGCAACATGCATTTAAGAAAAATTAGCATCAAAAACTTATTATTTTTAATAAACTTAAAAGCAGCTATTTATTAAATATCTCTAATATAATATCAAATAATTTCTCATTATATTTAAATTTAGAGTTCAAAAATTCTTATTCTTTTTACCATCTAGAACTAGAATCTCAAAGTTGACTACCAACTTTTTTACCAAGTCACACCTTTTTTGAATAGGAGTTAAAATATTCTGTGCTTGTTTGTTGTCCTTTTGAAAGGTGAAGTACTTCTTCCTTGGGTAATTCCCTAAAAGGTCTTGATGTAAGAAATCTTGCCTAGTTATAATTTAAAAAAGTAGATACTGGAAAAAAAAAACCTTTCCATCGACCATCAAAAATGCCATAAATCTTTTGAACGACTTTTTGATATGTGTATCAACACTTTTACAAAAACTCAAGGCTACCAATTAATTTATTACCCATCAAAAAACTACTCATTATGAATGAATCGAATTCATTTCATGATATCAGCAAAACATGGTAACTGGGGGTCCAACAAACATCATATTTGCATCAGCCAATTGATAAGACTGACGTCAGCAAAAATCAGCGAAATTAATCCAATAACAATAATTTATTTGGTCGAGACAGATTTGTTAATCTTGACAACTCAACTCAACAACAATTAGCATACAAAAATAAGAACAATATAATTTGTAATTTTTTTATTTAGTTAGTATTCGATCACAGCTAATTTCTATGTAGAAGCATGAGCATTAAGTAACATCAGTATGAAAATATATTTAAAATACTTCTCATAAACTCACAGACACGATTAAATAAAAACAACTCTCATATGTTACAAACAGTAGAAGAAAACTAAAACAAACTTAGTTTCGCAACTTTTCACATCAACCAAACAGCGACCAATAATATTTCAACTCGCTAAATCGCGGCGAAGAACCACACTAAACTTTGATGGCGTTTAAGATGACTGGCGCATTGGGACATCTGTAGAGAACCTTGGGATCAGTCCGGAGTTGCTCCCGACTGCAGCGTTCATTCGGGGCGAGTTGTAGCTGGAAGTTCTCCAGGATGCTGCACAGGAATACTTTGAATTGGATGAGCGCGAGCGGCATACCTACACAAAACATCACATAAATATCAGTAAATTCCTGTACGATCAATTGAAGACAAGTTTTGGATGGCAAAAACTCACCTATGCATTTTCGCGGACCAAGTCCGAAAGGCAGGAAAGCATTCGGATTCATATGCTCGATATCTTCGATCCATCTTTCTGGACGGTATTTGGTCGGTTGGTCATAGTAGGTCTCATCCGTATGGATCGCGTTGATTGGGATGATGATGGTCGTGCCTGGTTCAACGACAAGGCTCGGACTTCCCGGAAGTTCGTATTGTTTCACGCAACGCTTCATCAGTTGTGGATCCGGGTTGTGCAACCTCACGGTTTCTGCAAAATGAAACCATTGAAACAAATGAAACCAATGAAACCATAATTCTTGTAACCATCTTTGAAACTTACCATTGATGACAGCATCCAGGTACTTCATCTTGTTCAACTCATCATAACTGATTTGGCCATCACGTTGCTTCACAGCGCGGATTTCTTCACGCAGTTTTTCCTGGACATGGGGATGCACAGCCAGTTGGTGCAACATGAAGGTCATCACCAAGCTGGTGTTACCAACGGCATCGTCGAAGAACCCGGCGATTTGGGCCATGACGTCTATGTCAGTGAAACCCTCATCGGTCTTCGTGTATTCGCATAAGGAGCTCAAGAAGTCGTTGCGGACGATGTTGTTCTCCTTGCGGTATTTCACCAGGTCGTTGACAAAAGTCGTGTAGAAGCTGATTGTTTGGTCATCGTATTTCCTAAATGGCAATGATTTTTGGGGTTAGTTCTATTTCTATTCTTTGTAATAGATTTCTGGTGGTGATGTTCAGTTATGTACGTACTTGATTTTGAATGCATTGGTGAATGTGGATGCAACCTGGATGAGAAGACCGGAAAGTCCTGCCAGGAAACTGTTAGAGTCGCGTCCGCCACGTGCAATTTGCAAGAACTCGTCCTGGTCGTTTTCGAAAGCTTTGGCGTTGATGCCCAAACCATAAGGAAGAACCAAATCAACTGAATAGCGGATGGCCAATTCGTAGGCGTTCAAATTCTTGCCAGCAAGTCGTTGTTTGTCAATGTAATTGGTCAGGTTTTCGCCGGATTGTTTGATGATTGAATAGTTTGCTCGGATCTGGACAAAAATCAATAAAAATTTATTTAGACATCTTGATTCATCAACAAATAATGAATTTTTTGGAGGTTTTCTAGTTGACACATTCCTGCAAATATCTGTGATCTATCATTCATTTTGGAACCAATAATAATTATACCAAAAATTGTGTAAAGTTAAGATTCGCAAAGTTATCAAGATCCACGAAGTCAATTTAATTTATTCAAAGAATTATTGTTTTTTCTTGTAAACGATAAATGTTCTTATGAATGATGGTAATTGTTTTAGTTGATTTAGTTTCTAAGTATCTAAGTATATTAATTAGCAATTACTCATAAATCATAAATTATCAAAAGTTCAGTTTTGAATAATTGCTTAGATCTAGAAAAAAATCAATTAAATTTCTTCTTGACTGATAAACGTTAAACGACAATTTTTTGGATTTATCTTTTGGCCTTATTTTTGCAAATATCTAAATACGTTAATTAACGATAAACCAATTTAAATAATTTACTAACATAGTAAAAATTAGTTTGATTTGAATAAATAGTTTATTCTGACCAAAAATTTTTTTTTAAGATTTAAGATTGACTCATAATTTATTGAGTTTTTGGTCTAATTAGTAGTAGCCAATTTTGAAACAATTTGTCCATACAACAAAAATTATCAAAAGTTGTAATTTCGATAGTTTTCTCATATTTAGTTAAATATCAATGACATTTCTTTAAGATTTCATTCCTTATAATAATTGAATTATCATTAATCAATGAAAATTCCTAATTGTATCTTCTGATCTTATTTTTGCAAATATCTAAGTAGGTCAACAAAAATTGACCTATTTTGGAACAAATTGTCCATTCACCAAAAATAATCATAATGTGTGATTAATTACAGCTTAATCAAAGTGGTCATAAATCGTCACATTATAAGACGTCAACGATGATAACTCATTATCAAATTCGCTTTTTTTGTTTTTCTTTTTGTCGTTGCCTGACTCCAAATAATTTCGTTTTGGGTGATGTAACCGATTGCAATCCTCGTTGTTGCTAATCGGTTTCCAAGAAAGTAACCAAACGCGCCAATTTCACAGATAACGTAAGACAATGCCATCCATTAATTAGATGGACCTTGAAGATCTTCCACATCTATGGAACAAGGAAGACTAAGGAGTAAACTAGGAGACTTACCCTGGTCAAGGAGTAATTGGTGACCAATCTTTTGCGTTCCTCCTTCCAGGCATCTCCGTACTGGGCGAAAGGACAACGTCCACGAATGGGATCGACCTTCTTATCAATCTCCATCTCGTTCTGCAGGAAGTGGTTGAAGTCCGATGTGAGAATGGTTTTGATCAGATCTGGGTCGCGGATCATGATGGCTGGTTTCGTGAAGATGTAACAGCCGACGAATTTTGAGTCCTTGTATTGTCTGCAAACATCAAAAGTGTTAGAATTTAAAAAAAAAGCTAAAAAAAATTTCAGAGTTGAATTCTTGTGAAAGTTTTGCAACAACAAAAGTAAACAAGAAATTTTATGGTTAAGTTAAAAATGAAAGTCAGTCAAAAAGGATCTTTCCAAATACTTGAAATAGTTCACCAACAAAAAGAAACTAAACCAAAAATGAAAGGGTCAGATTCTTGAAAGTTTTTTTGCACATTCTGTTCTTTAATAGATCCAAAGAGTTAAATTTTTGGTATAATTTTGCAAAAAGAAATTAACTTAACTAAGCGAGATAATGTTACATTCTTGGAAAAGTTCTTCATCAAGAAAATAACAAAATCAGAAATGCTAGAATAAATTCTTGAAACAGTTTCGTAACAAGAAAGAAACCCAATAAAAAGGATAATTTCAAATTGGTGGACTTCATTAAGAAAAAATTTAAACCTAAAATTTTAGAGTTAAATTCTTTAAACAGTTTTTCAGCAAACAAGAAACTTAATAAGAAGGATAATTTCAATTTGTTGGGAAAAGACTTCATCAAGAAAGAAACCCAACTAAAAATGATAGAGATAGAGTGAAATTCTGTACTATTCTGCTACAACAATTTTGTAGCAAGAAGTAAACCCAATAAAAAGGATAATTCAAATATTTGAGCAATTCTTTATCAAGGAATCAAACAAACCAAAAATGATAGAGTTAGATACTTGAACAATTTTGTAACAAGACAGAAACCCAACTAAAAAAGATAATTTCAAATTCTGTAATAGTTCTTCTTCAAGAAAGAAAGCAATCCAAAAATTATAGAGTTTTCATCTTGGAACAAAAAAAGAAACCCAAAAAAGGATAACTTCTCATTCTTGGAATAGTTCTTCATCAAGAAAAGAACCAAATCAAAAATGCTGGGTTAAATTCTTGGAACAATTTTGCAACAAGAAAGAAACCCAATCAAAAAGGATAATTTCGTATTCTTGAAACAGTTCTTCATCAAACATGAAACCATACCAGTTATACCAAAATTTATAGGGTTACATTCTTGTGAACAGTTTCGCAACCACAAACCCCCAAACTGCAACCTTAAATTCTTCGAACAACATACAAGAAAAAAGCAACTTACGAGTAAATCTCCGTCCATAGATCACCCAGATGAAGCTTCATCAGCAGCGAACGCAGGATGTTCCCGAAGAGCAGCGTGGGCTTCGGGCTGGGAATGTTCCTCTTTCGCCAATATTTGTACTTGAGTTCGCAGTAGGCGTACAGAAGGGCGAGGCAGGTCGGGATGGCGAGGAGCAGTGCGGCGAGATACATCTTGGTCTTGTTCGTGGTCGTCGAAGTGTGGCCGAAAAGTGAACAAAACGTGTGAACTGGCCGGCAAACGGCGCGCGTTACCCTTTTATACCCGCCGCGATTCCCAGACAATAAACGGGCGCGTTATCGCGAATTGTGCATTGATAACGCTCGTGCGACGAGCCTCCTCTCCGCCACCAGCCGCCTCCTGCAGGTTCTGTCATCCTCGCCGGCGATAACGTCGGTGTTTGTCGAATTCGCGCTGATCCGGTCCGAGATGCGTGCTTTTCATTCTAAACAAATAGTTCGCACTTATTTGTCGATTGCCACAGCACGCTTCCAAATTGTTTGTTTGCCAGTTTTAACGGCTTCATTTTGGTACCAGATTTTGTGTTTCTATGCTCCAGTGAAACGTCATCAACGCATCATGATGATTGCATCCCAATGTTAGTCCTGAACTGTGCAATAATTAAGCGAAATGTTGTTTACTTGATTGGATCAATTATCGCGAAAGGTAATTATTATAGTTTTGATTTATTTAAGCAGGGTATTCATTGCTAAAAATTTCAATTTAATAACAGGTCCATAATTTAAGGTTAACTTGTTTCTAACGGTTTCTTTGTTTTTTGTACCATCTTGCAAATTTCTTAGTTATTTGTAATATAATTATTGCAACATGTTATATTATTTTATTATAAATGAAATTATATTTGAATTGCTAATTAAAGGTGTGCAAATTGTTGAATTGATATTTTAAAACGTTCTAGCATACAGTCAAAGAAAATTAATTATATTCACTATAAATATTATAAATTTTCAGAATTTATCTTAATAATTTTGCAAATTGCAAATATGAACTCAAAATAAAATACACATATTTTTTTCGATTTTTTATATTTTAATTTTAAATTTAGTGTTAAAATATAATTTATTTGAACTTAAATTTCTATCCATCATTTTAATTGTAATAACTTTCTGCTGATTATAAATTTAAAACGCAGATTCCAAATTATTATATCGCAATATTTCTTAATTTAGAATCACGTCATCAGCATTCTTATTCTTTCTTTGTCAATAAGATTATAAACAAACGAAAAAAACTTGTAAACAAAAGTTGTAAAACGTAGATGATAATATGA
>JARJDZ010006462.1:0-25181 GCA_030264555.1 Aleochara sp. GC000083
TCGACGTGTTGCCTTTTCGAAATACCACTCGACCTTCGGTCTCGTGATATTTCGGGCAACACGTCTCACGTATATCCGAAAATTCTCGATTGTCTTGTGATATAATATGTGATAATTTCATTGACAGTTTCTTTTCACAAAAAGATTAGTGCATCGTCATTGTTGCTGTCCTGGGGAATTTTTATTTCAGTTCGAATTCACCTTTTCGAATGACTCGATAGATATTCTAGTCAATTTTAGTAGCACTCGCAATTTCACTTTTAACTTGTCTTCATTGGATGATTCGAAGGCACGTGTAAATCATCAACTTCCGGTATAGTAGGCGTATTATCAACAGAAATACCATAAGTGATTTGAAATTGTCGGCTATTTTACGACTGCGTGCTCATAGCGCTCGAGTGTTTTTTTCTGACAAATCGACATGAGTAGATCTATGAGTACGCAAGAGTAAAGTAGCCCTAAAATTTGAAATGTAAAGAAACAATTTTCCGATTTATAAAAAGGCTTCAAAAAGCGCGGTAACTTCAAATGATTTAAAAGGACTTTGGGAAGCAGTTATTCAGAAAATTCATCTATACTCATAAAATTCATCCTTTCATCCAAATGATATTTTAATCACTCAAAAATTTTACACAGAATATACTAACGAAGTATTCTAGTTAATTCTACGTTAAAAAACTTTGTTCATAATCATAGAGAGATAAGATAAGGTCCCCGTAGAAATGGGGTATTTCTTTAAAAATTCGTTTAGAAATTACGCTAGAATTCATCCTTTTGAAGTCATTTATGCGTTCGTTCCTTATGCCTTTGCAAGAGATACGCTGTCTTAAACGATTTGTGACACAAATCGCAAGTATGCTGTTTACCATTGCGATGAAGTTTTGCATGCCGCGTCCACCCAAGTTTGGTATGGAATATTTTCTGGCAGATATTGCATTTATATTGCTCATCAATATCCTGGGATTTCCTACAAAACGATATTAAGCCCACTTAGTTTGGAATAACTGTAACAATTTAGAGATCGTGAGGTTCAGAAAGGCACAAGGAGTGGGGATAAACATGCGCAAAAATTGCTCGTTGACAGTAGCGAATGAAATTAAAGGGCATAGCAAAAAAGCCAGCTGCGTCGAAGTTACCCGAATCGTAATTTGGTTTCTGCGCAGCATGACCCACCCCCACTCGTTGTGCCTTTCTGAATCTCACGATCTCTACTTACGAAGACGACTGCCCCGATATGGTATGTTTAGCCATATGATCCTTGTACCGAGTTTGTAGCTTGAACTTTTGTCCACAAATGCTGCAAGCATGTACATTAGCAAATGCCAACATTGTCAATTATTACTCCGTACTCACATGCATTCATATGGGTGAGCACCCACATGCTTCATGGAATGCGCGTTCAACGCCTTCCTGGTAAAAAATTGCATGCCACAGAAATTGCAATTAAACGTCTTTGCTGGTGACTTATGCGTGGTGCGAATATGATTCAGGAGCAGTCTGTATTGCCTGCAAAGAATTGCTTATAACCTGATGCCACGTCCGCAGCTTAAACTTACAAGAAAATCTTGCCGCACCGTTTGCACGGATGACGAACTGTTACGGAGCGGTTATCGGTGGATTGCTTCGGCAGAAAGGATGATCGTGACTTGGTGGTAATCAAACCCCTTGTGGGTGGGCTCGATTGCGTGCTCGAAACTTGCGCATTGTTTTGCAACGTTTCTTCGTAGTTATCCAAGTGATCCTGCGCCTGGTTACACATTGATTGAAATAGATAGACCGATTGTGCTGTACGAAAGCATCTGGAGCAAACTTGATCGGGACCCTTGCCAGCCTTGAACTGCAATGGATATCACAATAAATCAGTGAATCAAATTTTTATTATGTTCGTACCTTAGAGATGGATTCGAGTACACGCCGAACAGGGAAGTTGGAGTTTTCATCGGAAATCGAAGTACTCAGTGCAAACGTGCGACTTTCTTCACTCAACTCCATGAGACAAACGGCACAAAGGGCGTCCATTTTGCGCATGAAAAACGGATTCGCACCACTCATCCTGATGGTTTGGCACTAATTAATTAGTAGTTTGCTGGAGTAACGATTTCATAGAATATAATTATAGTTATTCATTATAAGATAAAATTAATGTGAATTTTAAAAAGAAATAGCACTTATCTTATATTTTTTGTTGTTATATTTTGCTCCTCTAAATCGATTGCTTTGCCTTCATCAGGCAAAGCGTCACCGAAAATCGATTTAGAGGAGCAAAATATAACAACAAAAAATATAAGATAAGTGCTATTTCCTTTTAAAATTCAGATTTCATAGAAATTATCACAATATATCGCATGATTCATAGTGTTGTATTTCCTTGAACCAATTCAATATTGCAAAAATGGCATGTGGTTATTTATTATTTGCATTTCACGTAATTATCGTATACAGAAACTATGTATAATACATTATACAATGCAGAATGAGTCGACTTTTATACAATTCCTAGTTTCTTACGGTTTTGTGGCCCCCTCATTGAGTAACAGTACTCAAACTTCACAATGGGCCTCCTAATCGTCAGTAAATTTTCAAATATCATAAATAGTGCTGAATACTTTTATGGCAATGCAGATAAGGTATGGACCCATGGTGACGAATTGCAGGCCAGCGCGTGCCACAGCCTTATCTGTGTATTCGACACTATTTATGATATTTGAAAATTTACTGACGATTAGTAGCCCATTGTGAGGTTCGAGTGCTTTTACACAATGATTAGGGCCATAGAACCGTAAGAAACTGGGAATTGTATACCTTTACATGTCAAACATGACAAATAATTTTTCATCTGATTTTATGCCCGGTTTCACAAATGTTCCTTAAATTTTAATGATCATTAAAGTAGCTAATCATTGATTAAATGTTACTATTGGACGCATTCAGCGGACTCACCGGTCAGTCAACAGTTGAGCAAATTGTCAACGTTGACTCACCGTTTTATGATACCAGTGGGTATTTTGCTCGCTGCTTTTCAAATGCGGTGAGTAAACAAATCAGGAAAACAAAAGCATAAATTCAAGCGATTTTGAAAGCTTCAAGCGTCATTGGTATAATCACGAAGGGAGTAATAATAATTATTCCCTCTTCGGGCATACTATGCGCAAATTTTCTGACGTTATTATTTGCCAAACCACCGGTGCCTGTTTTTATGTCATTCAAGTGAAAATCCACCGGTGAGATGTATCGGTTAGTCACCGGTGAGTCTGCTGAATGCGCCCATTGTGTTTCACAAACGTTGATTAAATCCTATTCCTTAACTCCTATTCGTTCGTATAACGAACGTCTAATTTATGTACTACTAACTAATCAACGATTTAAGGAACGTTTGTGAAACCGGGCATTAGATTCAAAGGAAGCTTCGCAGTTGCAATCTCAGATTACAACAAATGCAGTCAGGGAAATAGTCCTCTTCTGCAATTACAAAACAATACAAGAAACTTCATTTTCTTGGTTTTATTAACAATTGATTTTAAGTAAGAACTACCAATAATCGAAATTACAAAATAAATTACTGTTACTAAATTTAGTAGTTTCCTCATCTGCACATATAAATCTTTAAATTGAATTAGAGGAACCGCTAAATCAATTAAAGAAATGTGGTAAATCCATAAATAACCTAAGAGCGCTTATGTATGAAATTAATTGAAAGCAAATTGTTAAGCGCTGTTTTTTTGCGAACTGCGAACTGGCGCTAAATTTGCGTAGCTTGTTCTTGTTAGTGATGAACAAGGAATTAACATTTACAAATGCACTTAGGACCATCTGCCGTTTGCTTCACGCCAATGCAGCAATTGCTGCATTCCTGTCCATCCTTGCAGCATTGACTTCCTGGTTTACAGCAACAGTAGCATTCGCGAACATCAGCGGTTGTGCATTTGGTCTTGCAGCAGTTTTCATTCGGGCAAGTTTCCTCACAACGTGCCGTTTGGCAGTTTTCATTCTTGCCTAAAATATTACCAAATTACAATTATAATTGATCATTGGCACTTAAGTGACAATAATTTTTTAAAAATCTTAAAAACTGCATGATAAAGTAAAACGAGAAGAACTCACCAGTTAGGTTTGACTTGCAGCAGCTTGAAGACATGTTGGGACGATTTCAGTGATCTTGGATAAAGTTGCAAATTCACTTACACTTTGTTGATGATTGAAACCGTGGTGCGCTTCCATTTTATACATGCTAACTTTGCAGACGGCCACTTCAGTTGATTTCATTCCAGAATGCATGTGGTGTAGTGCCGTGTGCAAAATGTTCAGTTGTCTCACACCGCACGTTGTTCAAGCTGCGATTCGCAAACAAAACTAAACGTTGCTTTCGAAACGGAGTATTGTGCAGGCGAACTGAGTGTATTTTGCACTCAGCACCACACTGGATTGCAAACATAGCTTGTTTTACCACATTCATGTCTGTATATTAAGATTATTATACTACCCTCTTTAAGCCTATTCCATATTGGCAGATGTTTCATTGTGTCTACTTCGCGTTCTAATTCATCCTTTATAAGATATTCATTAATTTCTTCCTAAATTCAAAGGCAAATTCAAAAATGGTTGTAAATTTGGTTGCATATACTATATATTAAAATATGTTATATGAATGCATATCAGGTTGCCTATAAAGATTATCCTGTGGGTAACATTCAAAACCCATTCACTGCTTGCCTACGCAGGCTTAATCAATAAGCTTTTTATATAGCGTCTACTTATTTTAAGAATAATATTTAATAAATAAGAGAATAAACGAGGTAGATGAAAGATTCCAAAAGATGTTTATATGACAGGTAAGATCACATATTTTGAAAGAAGAATAATGCTTGAACTTGGAAATTAGAAAGGCTTATTTGTTTATTAACAAGAAAATATTCTGGATAAGAGCAGAAAATATATGATTAAATATAAACAATAATCACAAATCAACAAAAATACCTATACGGGTAAGAGATCTAAGCTTAATCATATACATATGTATAGAAATAAAATGATATTGTAAATGTAAGAAAATATAGCCCACTGAGAATTAAATTAAAGTTTTAAAACAAGCACATATAGATTTAAAATTCTACAAAATATGAGCAAGGTTGAAAAAAGCAAATACCCTTATAGCTTGCACACTTAGAATTGCTTTTAATTCAATGAATTAAATTCAATTCAATTCAATGAATCTGTATCATGGAAAACAAACAGACTTGTCTCTGCTGTGAATTATAAGCCTAAAATAGTTTCATAAAATGAGGAAAGTATTGAAATTCCCATAGCAAGAATCAAAGTTCAGAAGTAAAACTCAGGTAATGTATAATTTTGACTAATATCAGTCTTTAAAATGCGAATGACGGTTTCAAATTCTAAAAGACAAACGTGTATTGCATTTAATGCTTTCCAATTTAAAATAGAAGATTTTTAGTTCTTCACAAACATAGGAAGAAATAAATAAGTATTGTAGACTAGTAGATCATGCAACCTGTTATCATCTATGTATACTTTAAAAGTTTCTATTGACTGAAATGACATTATTTCACATTTGATGAAGCATACATTATATCCCTTAGAATTATTATTTCAGATTGTTGCTTAATGGCAATATACATCAAATTGGGATTCTACTATTCCACACCATGTGCAAAAATCATCACTAGACCTGGTTCAACCATCATATCTTCACTCATATGAGCATTATCACATGCAAGCACAAGTACCGCTTGCTTGCCCGGTACTCGCTTACAAATATAGTTTTCGTATTGTCGACGATTATTTTGGCGAGTCTCTAAAGCACATAGTCCAGGAGGCCACCTACGCTCATGACAATTTTCCATTAAATCATCTATCACATGTGAAGGACATCCAATTTCACTCAAAACTCGTTTTATCATCCGCTGAAAGTAATACACATGTTTTATATACAATGATATTGAAAGAGTAAAGGCATTAAAATTCAAAGTACTCACCTGCAATCTTTCATCTGGTGTTGAAATCATGCCTCCCCATCTTGTAACCCTGGCCCTGGTTAATGAATTGCTCCATCGCACTACTTCATCACGTTCCATTGCATCAGCAATTGCTCGCATGGTTGGATTTGATATTTTAATTGCTCTCATGAACTCCTGATACAAATTAATCAAATGTAAAAATATGACAAAAATAAATTTATCTTTACCTTTAATAATTGAAGTTCCTGTTTTAATGCTGTAGTATTCAACTTTTGTTCAGTAAGAGCTTGCTGGAACTCAAGAAGTTTTTGTTGTTGCTGTTGCACCAAGCCTCTAAGGTCTTTGATGCAATTATGGTCCTTCAATTCATCCTTTGGGACAATCAGACCACATCCAGATTCACATGGAAGTGGTCTTTTAGGATTAAACTCACACTCTTCTAAATGCCTTGATAAGGTATCTAATTTTAACATTGAAGTGCAGCCATGTTGGGCATTATCACAATTAATAGAAAGTCTAAAAAATAGTTTCTTTATAAATTCAATCACAAAGTAAATAAACATACCTTGATAATAGATTTCTTAGAATACGAGGAACTGGTCTTAATTGTCCACTTGTAATGTGCTGTCTATCTACAGGACAAGTAGGTTGTCTTGAAATCCATTCTTGAATACAGTTTTTACAAAAAGCATGTTCACAGTTTGGTGCCTAGCAAAAAAACAATTTGTTTATTGTTCTAAATACAAAACACTGTAGCTAATACCTGCAATGGATCCTCAAGAACTCCATTGCATATTGCACACACTAACTCTTCATCAACATCGCCTTGAAAACGATTTAAATCATAGCCCATTTTAATAGCCGACGATGATTAATGATAATTCATTCTATCAGAAGATAGGGGATACATAAAAAAAACTTTAAATTTTGGCAAAGCCGTGCTTCCCGTTGCTCTCTAAAATGGTGTCACGGGTGTCACAAAATGTCTGATTGAAAGAAGAAAGAACTACTTTCATTTCGGCTGATGCTAGGTTTAATGTGAAATAATCATCATCCACTCTGCAAATGTCTACCTAATTTTCACTTTATTTGGGCACATAAATGCGGTATCTTGTTTTAAAAATGTTCACAAAATAAAATTAACAATGACATTTGACAGACGAATTATCCGCTTTCTCCTTCTTTCATTTATGTGTGCGTCGCTCTGTTAACCTAGGCTATTAACATTACGTATGAGTATTGTGGGTTGCCTCCATTTTACAAAATATCACAAACCATAGAAATATTCTTAATATTATTAATCTACGAATGGCATTTCAGCATATGTATGGTGTAAAGTCATCATTTGATTGCTTAAATGAGTTTAATGAGATTAATTTAATAGAACAAAATATTTCCGTCTGAACACTGAAAAACAAACTCAAAGCAGGCATTCCATAATTTTATTCTTCACTGGTGTTTAGTTACGTTTTTAATTCAGAATACAATGCTTGTACAGAGATAAGCAGATTGTGTCTGGCTTGTATGACAATTTTCAGGCATCATGAACAAATTTAAAGAAGAGAAAATGAATGCCTCACCATCTTATCACTAAAATCGAGTGGATTTTCAAAATTTGAAGGTCATCCTGAGGTCATACTCCAGTATTTCTCCCTCCACATTATGTACTTAACACTGGTTCAACCGGTTCAACACAAAGAAAGAATTGCGCACAAGGTGCTATGTATACGGTGACGTGCATTAACAATAAGCTGACTACACACGATATTATAAATTATTTTCACTACTCCGCCTATAATTGCAGTTGAAATTCATGCTGCATGAAAGACGAGAGTTACCTCCACATTGACAAAACAAACGGCTTCCAAACTCAGTTTTTTATTCAATGAATTTAAGTAACACCAAATAAATGAAATAGTGTAACACTTTAATTGACCTTCCTGCTACTTGTGACATACCTGACTAGCTGCTGTGAGTTTATGATTGAACGTGTTAAAATAATTCGGCAAAGTGGCAGGAAAACAGAAGAAATCGCGAGGTCTTCGCGTTTTGTGGATTCCAGGCCGGAGCCATAAACACAAGAAGGGTAACCATTATCATCGTCACGAATCAACGTTGAGACAGTAAGCACAACTCATAATATGTATAATGTAACTTAAAGGGGAATGCATTCAATTTCATCTTTCCAATGGTGCTGGTAGAGCCACAGAATACATAATTAGCATAATTCGCACGAAACTGAAGTTGAATCACTGCTGCTACCCCGCCTAAAATATCAGGTTGCATGTTGCATTAACATATAAGCCATTTATTTGTTGATGTACCTTAACTTGATACATACACTCCGCCCATGTAATATTATTCTGAATTAAACAACTGCAAAGCCTATCACAGCCTACTGCAATACAAAATATGTATGCCTCAAAGTAATATAGTACATTTACCAAACTTTGAACATTATGTCAACAACGTTTAATTTAAATATTGAAACATTCTTCGGGGAATGTTTCATTCCTTGAGTCACGAGTCCGTGCAGTATACAATTCATAAATATGATATGATGATATAAAATTTACAGTTTGGTGAGATGATTGTTATTAATGGAAATGCGTTCATGTTAATTTAACAAAACTTTAATACTCGGTTGTACAAAACTTATTACATGATTGTCTAGTTTTCATTGATGATTAATCATAGATTAATGCATTCAAATACACGTTAGTGATAACCAAAGGTTAATCGAAGATTAATTAATTATTTGATTCAAGCTTTGTGCAACCGGGCGTTACACTAGGGTTTAATCTAAAGAAAGTTGTTATTTTCAGTAAAATGTAATATAAAAATATCCTAATTTCAACTAAACATTGCATTATCTGCCTAGTAATTATCGAGAGTTGATCAGGAAATGTTAAAGTAGTCAAATACTTTGCATAGTTGGAGGGAACAAAAAATGAATTATAATTATGATAAGATATATCATTTTCGCCAAATTTATCATTTAAAAAAATTGAAAGTGCATATTAGGTTGCCTACAATCATGTTCTTAAACTATAGATTAATCATCGATTATCTATGATTATCTCTGACCTTTATTTAAGTTAATAATAAGGGATTATTCTGAGATTAATCATTAATTAAAAATCCATAACTAGATACTAAATTATTAAAATTGAAAGCACAGAATACCTAGTAAAAAGTCCACCCGGTATGACATCTATAAATAACACATAATATAATTATTGTAATTAATTTTGGCATAGATGGCAGTTCTATTTCAAGCTAATTAATGACGGATCTATTCATTATGTTGACATTAATTTACTTAAATTTGTTGTCCAGTATGTCCAAACTCCACAGCATAGAAAAGCTGAAGAACATGACATTCCTTACCAAAAAGCTTGAAGAATTGGTTATACTTCGTTCGATTCAAAATTTTAGTGCAAAAATGTTACCATTTTTTAATCCCGAAAATTATCCTTTTCTGACGGAGTTCTACAGGTACATTGCAATTGAAATTAACTATATTGAACTTAAGCAAGCCAATAAATCTTTCATTGCCTTTACATTTCCAACTTTCATCAAAGAAAAGCGCGTGTGCATACTGAATACTATTCTTCTTAATCTTGCATTGTGAAAGAAATAATTTTAACTTGTTGTTTTTATGATTCCAGAAATTGTATCTCTGTATTTTAGGTTTGCTTTTGAACACACAATGGTGTAATTGTAAATTTGTATATTTAATGATAGTACTGGCACACGCGCTTTCCAGTACCTTAAACGAGTAAAGAATGTCCAAAGTGGGTACGAAGAACTATCTTAAAAATAATGGTTTTGTTGTCATGGTAAGGTACGTAAGTATAGTTAGGCGATGTTAAAAGGCTCAAATTTAATGCTTGCTATCATACGCTGCCGAAAGAAACAACAGTTACGCCGATAAAATTCAATTCCATATTTGTTTATTATTCCAGCTCCATAATGGCCAGTGAATCACCAACCACTGAATACAAAGATGCATTTATGTATCCTCCACCTGGAAGATCAACCCCCCCACTTACGACTCCAGCAAAACACGAAAGTAGCTTAGCAATAGATCCAGGACCAACAACGTCGAAGCCAGAGAAAGAAGAAGAGTTCAATGAACGAAAAGAAAAGGATAAGGATGAACTTGAGTTGCCTGGTCCACGTGAAAATCCCGGCTACAAGCCTGACGATAGGGTAAAATCGGAAAATTCAAATCATATTAAAGACGATAAAGATAAAAGCGATACAATGAAACTAAATAGTAGTGATGAATTAGATACTCGCCTTATGTTACCACTTGAAGCGAAGGAAAAAGGTGACGATATTGAAGAAGAAAGTTGTACGGTCAACTGCCTGTATTATACCATGCAATGTTGCGAATGCACAATCTCATAACGTGTTAATGTTATACATGTATATTTATATTATTAATTTATATTTTAATTATATACGGAAATTAATCTGTTGATGAAATAACTTTTTTCCACAACATTGGTTTAGAATCCTAGCAGCTTACTCTACTATTTTTCGACCAGGAAGGAATAACCTTGCACAAATTTTAAATGCAGCCTGCTATTTGGATACAATTTTAATTCCAGTGATTACTCAATTTACTGAGCAACTTTATAAGACTCCCCAATCTATGCTATTATGATAATGTATAATTTCCTTTCGGTTTATTATCGGAACAAATTAGAACTAATTATTGTTGATAAATAAAGTTTTATATTTCATAATTTAAATTTGCCGCTTTTTCTTAAGAGGCTTTTGACGTCAGTTTTTAAAACTTTTATACTTGATTGGACTTTCTCATGAATTGTCGCTTTCCCACAGTGTTATACATATGTTTATTTCGATTAATTTCGATCTGTTATATTAATTTCTGACTAATCGAATCATCAGCAACATCAGCTGTTCTTTTTTGCGCAACTGTCGTCTTATGTTTTCATAATACCATAATACTAAACTGATATATCTGAATTTCTAAGAAATTCAATTTTCAGTTTTGAGAAAAAAGTCGCAACAAGTCGGTGCTAATTTCCGGGTTCAAATTATACTTTTGTTGTTTTACTTTACAATAATGGTTTTACAATGGCCTTAATAACCATCACTTTCCTACCTGCTAGTGCGTTTCAAATACCTTCTAATTTATATTTGAGAAATGTTTGTGATAATTTTATAGTGTATTCTTCACATTTTCCCAGCAACGGGTTGCTCCACTGTTCGAATTAGTTGAAAATTTAGTGGCTGTAAAATGCCCGGTAACCAATTTTTAATTCTCACCTGTAAATGCCATATTCCGCAATTTCTCATCCAATAACAGTTCCTATTCCCTCGGGACGGTTCAGTATTTGTTCTATGGTTCACACCATTTGCAGCAGAGAATTGCAACTGAAATCCCAAAACTAAGGGGCTATCTATCTATGTATAAACAATTTGAAATTTAAATGAAATATTCACTTGAGGACAAACCGATTTGTGTATTTTAAAAAAATATTTCCTCGAAATGAGTCGGCAAGCATCTTGTATTTCTAAGTTAGTACTTTTATTCCTTCAAAGCTCTTCTGTTGCCTTCTGCCGTTTTTCAATTTTAGATAGACCCTTGTAGGTCTTCATCCATCCGTAGGGGGTCGATTTAGACCACGTCGGGAATCACTGGGCTAGTTGAATATTGCATAAAGTTAAACTTCTCTTGCAGACATCTCCATACACATATAATATTAGCATCACTGATGATAACATTAAAATTCTATACAAGTGTTAGCTGAAGCTTTACTTGTTCTTATTGGGTGACAGATATGAAAAATTATAAAGTTATAATAAATCTATTGTATAATTCCACAATACTTTATTAAATTTAGTAGTCAAAACCATATTCAAAGTATGACTGATCAAAACTATGTATCCTGACATAGCCATCTTCGCCACCGGAACTGTAGCTCTTGCCATCTGGGTGGAATGCCACACTATTGATGGGTCCAAAGTGACCTTTCACTCTTCCAAATTCTTCTTCAAACACTAGGTGGAAGAAACGAGAATCAAATTTACCCACGCGAGAAGATGTGGTTGTTACATCCATAGCATCTTGACCACCACCAAGCACAACATGATCAGCAATTGGAGAAATAGCTGCAGAATTAACTGGTCTCTCTGTTTTGAATGTTTTCAGAAGTATCAGGTTGTCAGAATCAAACAGTTTTGCTGTGTGATCCTTTGAAGCAGTTATGAACATGGTTGAATCTTTGTTCATTTGCATGTCATTAATGAGGCCATCATGCTCCTTGGTTGAGTTACACTGACGTCCCATCTACAAATACATAATATAATTTATGTTAAATAGATAACATAGATAGATTTAATTTAATATGAATTACCTTTAAGTCCCACTGCATAATTTCTCCATTATCATGGCCAGTAATTATAGTTTCATCTAAATTACCCCAGAGCAAAGAAGAAACCCTGGATTCTTTTACAGGGAGTCTCAATATTGGGGTGGCATTTGCTATGCTCTCATCAACAGTTCTTGTGTCAATAATAAATATTTCACAATTATGCTTCATTGCTTTGTCAGTAGCATATACAGCCATATTTCCAGAGTAACTGAAATTGCAACATCGTACAGATGAATTTGTTGAGATACATCCAGTTTCCTTGCCAGTTTGGCAATCCCAAAGTCTAAGGGTGTTATCACCACCTCCTGACATAAATTTTGATGTCATCCAATCAATATCCAAACACCATACAGCTCCATTATGGCCATTAAATGTACCCAATCGTTCTCCATTCAGTGAGTACCATACATTAGGCTTATTATCTTTAGAGCAAGAGAATAATAAATCTCCCTCACGGTTGTATTTAATCTGCATAATAGCACGCTCATGGCCGTGAAGCATTATGGGTTTCTATAATAAAAGAGGTTATATCACATTCTGAATATAATTAAACACAAAACATACCATGTTGGTGGATAATGAGTAGTATCACTTCTGCCGTTAAAAGTATGTGTATCGAATTGATCCAGAATGTTGAATTCTTTGGATGATATTTCTGGCGTATTTGGCTTAACCTGGCTTAACCACGCCAACAGAAATCAGCACTAAAAAAGGTGCAAAAGTGACAGCTGTGATAGTTTCGTCAATTTACTCCAGAGGGCAGTTCGTGGGGGAGGAAAGTTGTAAAATCCTATGGAGGAAATATATGCTTGAATTCACCTTTTTCAATTAGAGAAATGTACGTATATGGTAGTTTACGATGTGCTGAATCCAGAAATGATCACTTCCTTCTCAGACTTCCGGTATACAGTTGTTTATTTCAGTTTTTCAAATCGCCTTGCGTCAACGACACGTGACCTTGGGTCTAACATACAATGTGTTCGGCATAGCCGAACTCGATTTAGAGTTTGGTAAGTTCATCTCTGTTTAAAATTCCTTAAACTGCACATGTAATTCAATAATATGATTTATAATGCAATACTTGTTTATTGTTAATAAAATATTGGGACCTTCAGGAAAATCCCTCTCATCATTTCCAAGAAGAAAAGTATAAATTAATCAGGTACCACTGTAGGAACAATTGCCAATCGAGGAGGGAATAAAAAGCTACTTTACTCTCGATTTGAAACTTGACTTTATGATGATAAAACCAACGCTCTGCAAGCCAACTATACATGCTAGGGAGTAATGTGAGATTTTACTCCCGCCTCAGTTTAGATCTGCTGCTTGCATGAAGAAAATAATTAAGCGTAAAGAAAACGCAAAAGAATCTTAAGAATTACATTATTAATTAAATATTAACGACACCTAAATATTTTTTGGTTCGCTAACCCGCATGATCCTCTCTGCTGTCAATGTCATTGGAGTGCCCAATTATTTATCCACAGAAGGTACAAATGTTATACCGTTTATACTTTTGTGGGAAAATTATTAAGCCAATCGCGACAAAATTTATAAAGGCAACACAGTTGTTTCAAGTGGTTTAAGTGGGGATTATAAATAGAACAGATAAGAAATAATAAGGCGTATTTCGGGATTCATTTGTGCTCTGGGAGTTGCACGAATCGTTCGGATAGTATACAAAGGTCTTTTAAAAGTTTAAAAGTAGATATTAGATTCTTATCCAGCTGAACGTTTTGATAGAAGTATGGCATCTCTACCTGGTCCATTGGAAAAGCTGTTTCAGTAAGTACTGATTCTTACAAATTATTATGAAAAGTTAAATTAATTAAATAATTATGTAGGCATATTGATAATCATAAAGCAAGTTACATTGAAAATCTAAAAGATGCTGTTGCTATTCAATCAGTATCAGCATGGCCAGATAAACGCCAAGAAATTGTTAAAATGGTCAAGTTTGTTGAGGATAAGTTGAATAAATTGGGTGTTCAGACAGATTTAAAGGATGTTGGCATGCAAGAATTAATTGATGGAAGGAAAATTCCATTGCCACCAGTTTTGTTTGGAACATTTGGAAATGATCCAAAGAAAAAGACTGTTTGTATTTATGGTCATTTAGATGTGCAACCTGCATTAAAAGAAGATGGGTGGGACACAGAACCATTTGTCTTGACAATTAAAAATGAAAAGATGTATGGGAGGGGTGCGACTGATGATAAGGGACCAGTTCTTTGTTGGATTCATGCCTTAGAGGGCTTCCAGAAAATTGGTGCTGATGTACCTGTTAATATCAAGTTTGTGCTGGAAGGAATGGAGGAATCTGGCAGTGAGGGGTTAGATGATCTACTGTATGCTGAAAAGGATAAGTTTTTGTCCAATGTTGATTATGTTTGCATTTCTGATAATTACTGGCTGGGAAATGATCATCCATGCATTACTTATGGTCTAAGAGGAATTTGCTATTTCTATATTGAAGTTGAATGTGCAGTAAAGGATTTGCATAGTGGAGTTTTTGGTGGCACTGTGTAAGTTACATGCATTTTGTTAATTCTTCCTGTGCTCATCATTTTTTGTTCTTTGAATCAGGCATGAGGCAATGGCAGATTTGGTTTATCTCCTCAATACACTTGTAGATAAGGATGGCAAAATTCTTATTACAGATATTTATAAGGAAGTTGCGGTTTTAACCGACGTGGAACGAAAATTATATGCCGACGTTCATTTCAACGTTGATAGCTACCGCAGCAATATTGGGTCCAAAAGATTGCCGCACAATGAAGTGAAAGAGGAATTATTGATGCATCGTTGGCGTCAACCATCCCTCTCGATTCACGGCGTTGAAGGTGCTTTCTATGAACCAGGACAAAAAACCGTTATTCCTGGCAAGGTTACCGGAAAGTTTTCCATTCGCATCGTGCCAAATCAGCAACCGGAACAAATAGCCAAATATGTGGTTGATTACTTGGAAAAGAAGTGGGCAGAACGTGGTAGCCCCAATAAAATGAAGGTAAACAAGCTATTGTATTGCACATAAAGTTATCGAAAGCATTTATAAGTGGAAAAGTTACAAACCGTCGGTGGTGCAGCCGAGTGTATTAACTTGTTGACTGATAACAAAATTTAAATAGCAAATGGGAAATTATTTACTTTGCACTTCAATGACTGTGGTTACTAAGCACTGATATATTTATTTGTTTTAAAGAACTTTTCCGATCTTCTACTATTTATTATGTTTGACTTTTAAGGCACAAATGTGTCATGGTGGTAAGCCATGGACTGAAAATCCGCAACATCCGCACTACATTGCTGCCCAAAAAGCTACAAAATACGTATACAAGGTCGATCCGGACCTTATTCGTGAAGGGGGTTCAATTCCGGTGACATTAACTCTGCAAGAAGCAACCGGAAAGAACGTTTTGTTGCTTCCAGTTGGTTGCGGCGATGATGGCGCACATTCTCAAAACGAAAAACTGGACATTAGAAACTACATTGAGGGCGTAAGTATTGAAACGGTTAAATAAAATGCATCCTTAATGGTTTATTAAATGATTAATGAAAACATGATTCTTTGCAGACGAAGCTGTTGGGAGCTTACTTGTACGAAGTCGCACAATTATAAGATGTAACGAGCGCTACTTTGAAATATATCATTTTTATATGATTCATGTTACGATTTTTATAACGTAAACCCATTCCGTTGTAACGAGCGCTTTGTCCGGGAATTCAACAAGTAGAACCTTCTCTTCTGCAGTCCATTCCAATTTGACGTGCAACTTGTCGGGGTATCCAATCAAATGAACACTGCTAATACTTTCGAATATATTCACAGGAGCAGCCAATTTGAGTTTGCCCTCAGTAGGCCACTGCAGTGTGAGAGCGTAGACGATATTTCCTCGGGTAGTATACCATGTTGTGCTAGCAGTATCATTCTGATGAGTCCATGGTCGTGTACTGTAAATAGCTTCTCCGTTCGTTGATAACCATTTGCCAAGATCAAGCAGACGTTCCTGATAAATCAACTCGATCGTGCCCTCTTTAGTTGGACCAACATTAATTAAAATGTTGCCACCGCAAGCAACTGTCTCGACCAATGTGCGAATCAATTCGTGGGTGCTCAAATAATCAGTAAAGTCTGCATTCCTGCGATATCCCCATGATTTGCGGTCAATAGTCATTGCATTTTCCCATTTATGCCTTTGCAACACACCTGTAAGGAAATTTAGAATATCGATTATTCCGATTCATTTTATTCAAAAAATATATTTTACCGGGATTATAGCGATCTTGACATGTGAAAAAGTCACCATGTTGGCATGTTATGTTGATTCCCCAACGATCGTTGACCACAATTTTATCCTTAACTGGAGAATCGTTGTACAACCAGGTCAGGAACTTTCTGGATTCCCAGTAATCTTCGCTTGCTTCCCAATCACCGTCCGACCACAAAATGTGCGGTTTGTAAATTTCGATCAGTTCTGTTAGTTCAGGAAGGACTTTCCGAACGACGTAATTATCTTTGGTAAATTTGCTTGCCTTGTCATCCAGGTACATTGGATTGAACCATTCATACAATGAATGATACAAACCAAAGGTCATATTTTCTGCTTGAATAGCCGCGGAAAGTTCGCCAACGATATCACGATGCGGGCCAACATCAACAGAATTCCAACTGAATGAATATTTGGACGGCCATAAAGTATATCCTTCGTGGTGTTTTGAAGTCAGGACGACATATTTTGCTCCAGCATTTTTGAACAATTCTGCCCAGTGCTTCGGATTAAAAAATTCCGCGCTTAATTCTTTTGCGAACTCCTGGTAGGAATAATGTGCCGGATATTTAGCCATGAAATCATTGTATTCGCTCATATTCCGAACTAGAAAGATAATTTATGAACTTCTACTTGCTAGTAATGGACTTTGGAAAACTACCTTTCCAACTATGCCAAAACCACTCGGAACCAAAGCTTGGTACGGAGAAAACACCCCAATGAATGAAAATACCAATCTTCGCTTCGTCGTACCATGTTGGAAGAGGCCTGGTATCTAAACTATCCCAAGTAGGTTCGAATTTTTTGCTGGATGGCACCGTCATTATTTTCTGGCATAATGCAAGGGTTACCAAGCCGAAAAGTATAGCTGACCGAAAAAACATACTGATGCTGTAAAAAGTAACACTTTTGAATATATAACTACTGTATGCCGACTTCTGAAACGAATAGCATTATTATACTGCCGTATTGAGTACAAATGTTACATCTTATATTATCAGAAATTGAATAATTGACCTTAGACATGTAAATAATAAACCAACAATTCATCAGCGATTAAGTGGGATAAATTGACTTTGTTATTAAATAAATAAACTCAATTTCAGTCTATATTACTTAAGTAAAAACAAGTTCTCCACTTCAGTGGTTATCTCCGATTAATATAAATTAGACCTTACCTGCAGTGAAAATAAATGGGAAACTAATTCATTTGAACATTCAACTGTACGTTGAGATGTTCAACCTGTACACTAATTTTTTAAGACGCGTATGCGCACTTTTATACTAATTATATGACTCACCTATAAGACTAATCACCCTTAATGTTTTATCAACACGCGCATTCTTCTTTTTTCCATGCAAATTTGTTATCATGTTGAAATATCTATTGATTCGGACGGAAGAGTAAGTTTATCATTAGACAAGAACATTGTGGATAAACATTTAACAATTGCACTGTTAATCATCAAATGGAATGATAATAGCTACATATAAGTGTTTAGATTATTGAAGTAAATTATGGATTATTTACTGAATAAAATACTAATTGATAATGACAACCATAAATATAAATTTGAAGTTCTAATGTAAATGTTTATGTCAGAATGTATTTCAAAGAATTTACGAAAAAATCTTCGTCTGCATCAGAAACATGCAATTTTGGGGCACTTTACTCTTCCATATTGATTCCTATATGAATAGTTCATGAATAGTATTAAGTAATAAACAAGACAAGTATTCGATTTGAGATTAAGGAAATGAATGAAATAATATGCCAACAATTCATCAGCGATTAAGTGGCATAAATTGATGAAATGTATATTATGCCTAAGGAAAAGTTTTGAATTCGCAAAAATGTTAAATAATGAAAATGAATTTTCTCATTTATGAGAATAACTTTGAAACCAACAACATTGAAGCTCACTTATGCATAGGTTTTCGCGCATTTCATATCCGGGAGATATCCTAACAAAAAGCGCAAATATCAATGTATATTGACTGTTATTAAGTGAATGCATAATCACACAAATAAGAAGTTTTCTGAAATTCTGATTGAATTCTATTGTACATTATTTAAGACTGAATGATATTCACTGAACTCAATATAATTAAAAGGTAATGCCATACATGCAACAAAACAATTAGAAATTCTTTTTAACTTTTTATTTAATTGTGAAAAAGTTTCTTTAAAAACACCATTTGCTTATTTTTGTTCTAATTACCAATCAACAATACACATAAATAAATGACAGTGTACAAAATTTTAACTTCATGTTTCACACTTAATTGTAAGTGCAATTTTTGAAGGGATGTAAAGTGGACTGTTTAGCTAGATGTTTGATATGCACAAATTACAATATAAAATTATCATACAAGGTATTAAATTTATGTGCTAGATACTTATAATAGCTTGTATCTTGTGATTTAACAAATAAACTTGAAACCTGCTGATGAAATGCATAAAAATATTGGCCAAATACATTTCCTACTTGTTGTACACTCTCAGGGCATTTTGCTAAAGTATTTTTCCAACTAGAATGAATAATTTCTTCAATAATAAGTGTTTTCTCAAATTGGGCTGCAGTTAGTATAAACAAAATGCAGGAAAAGAATAGAAAACCTGCAAAGAGGTAGAAGAAAAATGGACGTCCATGTTTGTTATCCAGTTGTATTTTAGGTTTTGGTTTCTTCAATGTGCTTGTTTTGCTTGTGACATCATTTTCAACCTTTAATTTTGTTTGTGATTTTGCTTTTGTGTCTTTCTTCTTCTTTTTCTCATTTAAGCTATGAGATGACTTTTGTGCAGCTAACTCAATTTCTTTTTGTTTTTCTTTTTCCTTTAAGCGTTGTTTTTCACGAATTTCCCTCTCTTCATCCACCTTTTCCTTTAGTTTAGTGAAGAAATAGATCATATTTGTGGCACAGACTTGGCATTGTGCAGCATCTAAGCATTCACCAGCAGCTTCTTGAATAGCTGGTACTAATGGATTATCTTTCAAATCCAGCCATTTTAGGTTTTTTAGTTGACCAAAACTCAATGGTAAATGCTGAAGCTCATTTCTGTACAGGTCTAAATGTTTTAAACGATGCAAATCTCCAAAGTTGTCTGGTAACTTTTTTAACTTATTTTTGCTAAGATCAATCTTAGTCAAATTGGTCAAAGTTGGAAATTGTTTCTAGAAATATGCAATTTAATTGATTGAAATATAAATTATAAATATACTCACTGTAAGTTGTGTAAGGTGGTTATTGGACAAATCTAAATTCCAGACTTTTCTATAGTTTGCCTATAAGAATAGTAAATATTAAATTGCTCGATAGATCCAGAGATACTTACAATTTCTTTAACTGGAACTTCTTGTAAATTCAACATACTTAAATCCATTTCTCCATCATCAACTTTGTCATCAAGGTTTACTTTTGGATTGGGAGCCATTTCAATCAAAGATTTACCAAATTTCAGATATTCTTATAACAATCAAATTTTGACAACTAATTGTATGTATTGCTTTTTGTTTTCAATCAAAAAGAAAAACTTAAAGCAACTTGCTAGCGCAACTTGTAACTATGCTGAAAGGCGTTTTCGGCTTTTAGAACACAACCAAAACAAACTCGCAAATGATACACGTCAGAGGACATTCAAGAGCAAAATTTGACAATAGGAAAAGATAAGATAAACTGTAATGATTTTTTTGATGATTTATGTTAAGCAACGTTGTTGTTTTTATATTTTAAAGCCGAAAGTATGTAATTAGCCAATAATTATTAAGCTGACACTGATGAAAAATAAATCAAATTTCTTTTCAAGGAACGCATCTTTAGGACGCATGCGTTAAATCGTGCTTTCCCTGGCTTTGGCGGAGGCGGTCCAATTAGAATCATGAAGACGATGTGGACTGGGCATCAAAATCGACGCAAAGGAAAATGTAGAGTAACAGGATAGTCGTATTTGTATAATACTAATTAAGGATGTAAATGATTAAAGATAAAATTAGTTCTTTGCGTTGGTTTCTCACTAAGCGAGTTCTACTGTAGTACGAGACGTCACTCCACATGTGAGCAATGTAAGCGGCTTGTATCATGATTACACAACAGTAAAACAAATTTTGGTACAAATTGAAAAATTATAAAGGAATTAATCGTAAATTTGGAAAAAATAGGATTTGAGAGTGACATTATCTTATTTGTAACAAGTGATTTGTGTTGTGTAGGAGATATGTATAATGTGAAGGGGCCAAGTAAAATTGTTGCAAAGACAAGAAGGGGTGAGTTCATAACAATATAATTTATATACAAAGATCATCAATCAGTTGTTGCATGAACTCTTTTTATTTATATCTTGTGGTTGATTTTGGAAAACAGCATTAACCCAGCTTTATAATATTATTTAGAGGCTATGGTATTTACACTAACAATTATATACTTTTTAAGTTACTTAAACTTTATGATGAAACAAGCTTAAATGTTTACGTCTTGTGCGTTATTAGTGTTTTATTCTAGAGTTTATAATGAAATAGGGCATTTAATCTTCAGGCTTGATTCAAAATATTGAAATGAAAAATAAGAAAGCAAATGGTCTTCATGATTGTATCAACAACGACGTTCTAAATAACAATAACTACACCGCCGAGGAAGTTATGGTAAAGTACGTTATATTTGACAGTTTTGAATATTAATTAACATAGTCTATGATAATATTTTAGAGGTCCAAAACCAGTATTTCAAAATATAAATAAAAAGTTGCATCAAAACGGTAATGGTAACCAGCATCATTATGATGAAATGGAGGTGTTAACTCCACAACACGAGGATATAGTCAATTATATCAGTAATTGTATGTCTTCAGAATGATGTTTTTTATAATTTTTTAATTATATACGTTGCAGCTTGGAACAGCGTTTGCTCCGAATTAGATTCACAGACTAACTTATCCGACGGTAGTTCTAGCCTTCAATGTAAGTGGATACTTTTGTAATTTTATTGCATCCAAATAATCAATATAGCAAATTTATTAGTTGTATTTGCTTTCCCATTTACATGTGCCATTATTTTCTTGTAATGAAACAACATTTTACATGCTTCTTTGGTTTTCATCTAACACTTTTAATTCCTGTTCAACAAACTGCATAATCGGCATTTATAAATTGTGGAGACCAAAAGTCGTGTAATGATAGACACGTACTTATTTTGGGTTTTACTGCGTATTGTTCTCAGATGTTTAGAAAGTGTCAAAGATAAATTCTCGTTGTATGCAGTTAATTGACTTTGACTTTGAGTTGTATTAGGTTGTGTTTATTTAGCTCAAAAGTTGTAAACAGTTGCAAATACATATTCGTAAAGAAGTATTCTAATACATAGGAAATTTAAAAAATAAAAAGGTGTCACAACTACAAGCGTTCAATATTTTATTGATGTTAGTCAAAGAAAGTCAATTGAACGAACTTTAATACTTTCAATTGGATCTAATTTGAACTTGCATTTGATAGCGGAAAACCTACGATTGTCATATACAAATAAAAGACCTTTTCACTGATTTTAATTAGACAATGCAAATCCATATTATGAATTCATAAGCTCATAATTTTGATTAAGTAAAATACAGTAAATTATATTATTGCATAACTTCTAGGAAATTAATAATTGATGGAGAAAGAGAATTTTTATTTTATGTGCCTTGAATACAAAATTATGAACATATTATGCAAGATTTCAAATAAAAAGTACATATGTAATATTAGAATGTAAAAAAATAAAAAAAAAACAGTTTCTTTAATGATGCCACAAAGCGATATTTTGATAAAGTTAATCGATAGATTTCGATTTTGTTCTTATTTAATGTGCAGTACAGAAAATTGGTCTATTTTGTAAATGTCTCAACCCATATGTAAATGCCGAAATCATAAAATAACAAAATAATATGTTCTCATTGGTAACAATGTTAACGTTTTGTAATTGGTCCGACTCATAAATCGCTGCAAGTCTCCAAAAGTGGATTCCGTTTTTGGTTGATAAATAGCTGAATAACATTAACTTATTTTTTTTTTGAATATCGTGCCTACCGGTTGCATTATTTTCAATGCAAGGACAACAATTATGTAATAAATATTTTCTAAATTTTACATTTTGTATTAAACTTTTTTGTACATAGTAATTACATCATTCATAAATAATTTCATCGAGACGGAATTAAGTTTATTTTTCATTCCTTGGTAATTTCGCGAATTTCGCGCATCTTGACGCACCAGAAATTGCGTACTCCACTTGCTTACCTCGCTTATATTTCATTTTATGCATGTTAGAAATAATTTGTTACTTCTTAACTAGTCAATTTAATCAAAATTGTCAATTGCAGGTGATAATTCAATTTGTTACTTTGAAGACGAAGCAGTAACGAGTCTGGTTGATTTCAAACCGTTTGATTTGGAATCATGGTGGGGCAAAAGGCTTTATACATACATCACCAACTCTGTTAGCACGACAGCGAGTTGAAATTCTTCTTGCCAATGATATCCATTTAGCATAAAAACACATATCTTACTGACTTTTATCTGATTACATAAAACATATTTTTCCAAAGAAGTACTATTAATTTTGCTGAACGTAAATAGATAAGGCTGATAAGGAAGAAAGGACTATCGCAGATTTGAGGAGACTGTATTATCAATCAAACATGAACAAATCATCAAGAAAACTGAGCAATTTCAAACATTAATATTATGCATATATTGTTGCGTATGTGTTTAGCAAATAATATACAAATAATAGACGTGAATCTTAAGAATACTGTTTAATATAAACGTTTCAAACTTTGTCAGTATATCAGGGCATAGGTTTTTCATAATTACACTATTTGTGATTTACCATATTGCCAGCACAAGAACTTGTTTTATAAAAAATGTCATTTACATTATGAACAATTCATTGGGGCGTTATTTTTCATTAATTGTATGTAGGCGTTTTGAATTCTTTAAATTGTATTATTTGCAAAGAATTCTTTGCGCATCTGCATCCGAGACGAAATATGTATATAAAATATAAAATAAAACCATATTATATTATTAATATTATAATTATTGCCTTGTAATTTTATTTAGGTATATGGTATAGTACCACATACATAAGTTATTCCAAACGAATTTTCTCGTAATTTTTGGAAAGGGATTTATGTTGCTATTAATGTTATGGAAATTATAATTGAATTATAAAATTTAGAAAGTACCAAAGTTGTTTTAAAAATTAAAATTAGCAACCAAAACGCATACCAAAATTGTAGCTAAAAATGTATCCTGTTGAAAGATAAAGCACAGGCTATTTTTCCGGAAAAATGTTTGTGTTAAGGGTTGGTTTTATTTTATTTAATTCTCTACTATTTAACAACGATTAGTCCTTCATTAGATCTTCAAGTATTTGTAATACTTTAATTTTAAACTGAACTTTTTTAATGGGGCTAAGATTTTTTACCCGAGGCTGTATAGATTCAAAAAATGGAGACATTTCATCCTTCTCTTTCATGTTGTGCTGCATAAAATCAATCAAAGCCTCTTCTACGTCACGTTTCTTCTGTCTCTTTGGAGGAAGCATGCATGCCTGTTCCTGCGTGTCCTGTCGTCTCCTTTTATGATGGTTACTTAAAAAAACTAGTTGGGCAGAAGATCTTGGGCCATGACTTCGAAAATTGTCCTTCATTGTTTTCCATTCCTTTTGGATTTCCTGCACTGATATTAAATTTATTTATAGATAATTATTTATTTCAGATAGCTTATAAGTGAAAAAGAAAATTTAAGGAAATGGTAGAAAGTTCACTACTAGCCAAATAATTAATAATTAAGGTGTTGAAAGTATTTGGGGAAAGTGCAATGGCAAATGATTAAAAATGAAATATAAATAAATTAAATATATCGTTTACTTACATTTAGATTTTTGCAGCTCTTCAGTTCGAGAATCAAAATCCTTATCAAGGATTCTGGCCACATTAACCCATCCATTGTGTGTTTTTACGTTGTCCCTGTAGTAACTATGTAAAGGGTCCCAAAGAATGTCGTTCTGCTCAATCGCACTAATCAAAAGTTCTAAATCCATCTTCAGTTAAAATAGATACGTTCAGTTTGATAACTTGCTTGCGACTGTTGCCTGAAGGTAAATGACATGATCTTAAATACTCACTAAAATCTACCTGGATTCCCTTTCCCTTAAAATATATTAAGCAAATTTCTATAATTCCCAGAAATAATTACGAGAATGGCATAGGTTTCTACGACTAGATGCTTTTGGAATAACGTCATTTTATAATATTTCTGTTGCAATAAAAGTATGATATAACATAGCTGATTGTGAGTATAAAATATACCAAATTTATTTGTTTGGTTTATATGTTGGTTCAATATTCTGAATATAAACAAAAAAGATATAAATTTTAAAAAATGAAAGAATAGCACTTATCTTATATTTGTTGTTGTTATATTTTATTTCCAAAATCGATTTTCGGCGACGCTTTGCCTTCATCAGTGGATTTGATTTTGACGTTTTTG